>PVKS010007228.1:10366-74156 GCA_004027875.1 Aplodontia rufa | reverse complement strand
CCCGCCTTCTATCACCTCTGTTATCTAAACAAATAACCCTGAACAAATCAATTTACATTAAGCCAACCTTGTGGTACTCAACTCCCCTGCTCCTTCGCAATGTCTCAATCAAGATTCAAATGAATCTGCTTCAATATTGAGCTATTAAAGGACTTAATCTTCTCTTTAAAACTCACATCCATTGAACATTATCTTCAAATAAAAAAATTTCAATAAAAAAGAGTCAAAAGTCTAAATGGAAAAAAGTAGAGATTATATGGAATTATGGCTTCTTTATATTGCGAAGAAAAAAGTCAGAATGTCTGGTAGATAAAGGAGAAAATAAGCCATGGCAGAGAAGTCCCACTGTCCACTGGAGGACGCCTCCTGCACTGAAGGCCGCCCTTTGGCTCCCAGGCTTCCTTTCATGTGTAGACGCTCATGGCTGATAGGGCTTAGCATTTCCGTAGTACAGTGGCATCTCTGCACCCGCGGGAACGGATTAGGGTTCAGAAGCACTCCTCGTTCTTCTCTGACTTCCCGCTCTAAGTGCACTAGGCTTCTGTGCTTTGCCCTGGACTTAGGGTGGACAGTGCCTCCTTGGTTGGGGGACCAGCCACCTGCAGCCAATGCAAGCGCCGGCCAGCATCATCCTAAAGAGCCCTGCGTGCACCTCCTCTACCCCAGCAGCCAATCTCGCCTTGCCGTGACATCCTGCAATACCTCCAAGAGCATGCTCTTGGGCAGACGCAGAGGCAAACAGCCGCAGCCCGGGGCTTAAAAAAGTCTTAGCCGTCTCCTAAAAACGATCCAGCGGAAAGACAATTAGCTGAAATTAGAATGAGGAAAATGTGTTACAGTACGACGGCAACGCACAAGATCTTTAGCAGAACCCAGGGCACGCTGGCTGTGGGGTTAAACGTGTATGTGGCCTACCTCATCCAGGGATTGGAGGAGCCACCGACCTGTGGCTGTGCTCGAGAGCTGACAAGATTAAAGGATGAACAGTTAAAGCAACTTCCCCATGCTCAACCCCGGGAGACCCTGGATGAGAATGAAAGCGGGACCTTCCTGACTATGAAGAGCATCTGCACCCTCTGCTGCTCAGCCAGGCCACCCAAGCCAGTCTGAGACCAGCAGGAGAGCGGCGATCTCACCCAGAGTGCTCCAGAAGGCTCTGCACCCAGAAAAGAGGCCCCAAGTCAGACAGAAATAGGGAAAGGGAAAGGGATTGTGATCACTTGCTGGAAGCATTTGGCTGATAACAGCCATCAGGTCAAATAAAGCAGTGGAAATGGGCCAGGAAGGAAAGATTATTTGACCAGAAGCTGGGAGGCACCGGAAGTCAGTTCTGACTTATCCTTGCACTTGGCTTGGGCCAGCTGGGATCACCACTGGGCAGCATGGCCTCCGGCCTGGTCTGCTCGCTGGATAAGGGGCACTTTCCAGTTGCCGCATTCTAGGCTTTCTTCAGGTGCGTGGAGCCTCCCTGTGTCGGTGTCTGCTAGTGTAAACATCCCTGAAGTTCATGCCGCTTTAGCAATGGAAGCACACGCTGCCTCTCTTCCCAGGGTCTCACGCACTTCCCAGGAATCTGCGTTTCCGTCATCCTCGCAGCAAACCTCAGAGCAGGCAAGTTAGAAGCCAAGAGGCTCTGGATTCCACATACATGATGACTGCATCCTCTGGACATCCCCTTGCAGTCAGAAGCATGCAGATAAGGCCAGGGAGTCTCACCTTCCCTCTCGACAGAGGTGGGATTTGAGGAACAGAGAGAGCTTGGGAACTCCACACTCTGCACATTAATCATGGGGAAAGTCTGCATTAGCAAAGAGATTTCTGACTTCAAACTTAGGCCAAAAAGATGATCGTCAATATCATTCCAATTTACGTTAATTCGTAGAAAAAGTGCTGTGGAATACTAAGGGTTATGCTCAATATGTGACCATATTATAATGGCACGAATGGATGAGCAAAATCCCCAAGGACACCTCACATGTTCTGTAGTCTTTCCCATCCTAAGATGGGGCTTAGATTAATTGTCCGTTTAATATAATAGATCTAAGAAACACTTATTGTGCATAATTTCTAGAAAATGCCTTCTACTGTAAAATAATTTTTAAAAAGCACTTGGAAATAAGAAAATATCTGTGATTTTAGTGCAAGAGGAATCTTGATTTTCCCCGTTTCTACGCTGAACATTGAATTACAAAATGATATTTATAGGACTCGCACGTGACCTACAAGGCTGCAGACTAACTCTCCACCGCTCTTTCTCCCTGACTCCTCCACGCTCTTCACCGGCAGCATCTCTGTGCACACAGCGGTACCCCGTGTTCTCCCTCTCCAGCCATGTACTGTGTGTGTTCCTGGAATTCTGTGCTTCCGATTTCATGCCCTCCCTCCAGGCTGGTACCTCTTGGGACTCCAGTGAATGACGCCATCTCAGGGGATGTTGTTTTCAGGACCGGAAGGCTGATCAGTTCCTGGAGCCTGGAGTCAGTGCTCCCTACAGGCACAACAAGCCTCTCCCAGTTCTGGTGCTGGAAGTCCGAACCCAGGTGTCAGCAGGCTGATTCCCTCTGGAAGCTCCAAAAGTTCAGCCACCTGCTGTGGTTTGGTTCCGAGAGTTCCCAAAGGTCCAGGGACACAGGCTGAGTCCTAGGCTTGAACCTCTAGGAAGTGGCCAGAGGATGAGGTGAGGAGAGGCGCGTGTCCCCCAGTGGAACATGGGGACCCCATTCCTTCCCATCTCTCTTGCTGCCCGCTTGCTGTGACCAAATGCTTCCTCTGCAACAGGATCCCAGCATGATGCTAAGGGAGGGTCCCAGCTGACCAAACTCTGACCCTCTGAAACCCTGGGCCAGGGTGAAATGTCCTCTTCATAAGTAGAGTGCTTCAAATATTTGTCACAGTGAGGGACAGCTCACAGACTCCGAAACTGCCCATGCCTCTCTCTTCTGCTGGCTGCCCACAGGTTGCAGTGCTCTGCAGCTCACCTGGCAGCTGGGTCGCTGCCAGCTCTGCCTTTGTCCACATGTGACACTGTCCCCACATGTCCCCGAGGCTTCACATGGCCTCTCTCATGAGGACAGAAGCCCTTGGTCACAGCACCTGCCCTCCTCCCCTAAGACCGCACCGATCTTTGGCCAGGCCTGCAAGGATGTTACTTCAAGTCAGGTGTGTTGCAGACACCCGAGGGCATAACCATAATCCGCTTCTGGTGGTGCAGAAGGGATGAGGGAAACAGCTGGTGATTCCGTGCATCAGAGAAGGGAAAACGCAGAAGCCATTCTGCCCCTGAGCTAGAGGTTCCCCAGGCAGGTTGCTGACATGAGGAGCCAGGAGACACTGACAAGGAGGACCAGTAGGGTGGGCTTCAGGGGGACTATGACATCTCCAGGAAGCCTGGCCTGTGACCTATTGAGTAACACCGTCCAGTGAGATGCAGCTTCCAGCTCCCACTTCCAATTTTGATTGCACTTTTGTTTAAAAATTTATAAGGTATTTATTTTTCAAGTAAGCATTGCAAAAAGTAGCAGATTGCCGTTTGTTTGTCTTTTAAAAGTCAGGGCATCATTTTGGATGCATCAAAATGAGCACTGATGTCCGACTTCAAGATGCAGCAGTTGAGTCCAGTGCTTGTTCCTGGCTGGGTGACAGCAGGTCACACTGGAAGGAGCTCTGGAGTAATGCAAAGGAGGTGCCACTCCAGCAGGTGTTTGTGGCCATGCACCCTCCTCCTCTGAGCAAGCGTCTGGGGAAAATACCCGGCTCTGGTCCTTCCTAGCCCTACTCACACACCCGGGACTCCAGGCATCACAGGATGCAGGTGACAGCCTGGAAACAGGGATCTCAGCCACTCACAACAACCACCTATTTCACTCTCTGCTCCATTTTAAACAGTTCCATATTATTTTTCATCAGATTAAGGGTCAGATTTGTACTACGAGTATGACTCGCTGGTGTTACAAGAATTTTACAAACAAACAGATTTTTTACTATTCTTTGTTGAGTTCTTTGTAATTCATTATTTATTGGTGCAGTAATCTATTTTAGAAGTGATTCATTCACACACATCTTTTATCTGAGTGACAATAATCACTGCATATCTTGGCTCTTTTTTATTTTTGTATGTGAATTATCTATTGAATGTGTTAAAATTTTTTCACTCTCTTTCCACTTATCCAAGTTTAACAAATTTTATTTCTCTTTTTTCTCATTGACGTAGAATCTGAGTTTTGCTCATTAACAAGCATCTCAGAATTAGAATTCAGCAAGGAAGAAATAGGGTGGAAGGGGCTGGGGTTGTAGCTCAGCAGATGGAACACTTGCCTCGCATGCTCAGGGACACGGGTTTGAACCCCACAACCATGTACACAACGAAGTGTCAGAGCAACAAAAGCCACAAGAAAAAATAAATAAAATTGATTCTCCCCACCCCTTCTCTCTCACTGTCTCCCTCTCTTTAAAAAAAAGGTCAGAGTATATTTTTTATGAAAAATAATGTTAAATGTGTTCCCGGTTTTCCTACTCAGTTCTTTCTGAATATGTCAACTTTGCATGAAGTTAGCTCATTAAACTTATGGGGAAGTGTAGCTACTTCATGTGTGAGACAGGAAACATTTACTGGAGCCCTGCCTCCTTCCAGGACCCCTGCCCCTGGAGGAACGGGAGAGTGAAGGGGACATGGGTTAAGCACCAACAGTGCTATTCAAAGCATTTCCCAGAAGTTCACCCGGTTTCTTTGTGCTAGGAAATTCAGCCTCGAGGGGGACCTTCAGTGCTTCTTCTCTGCCGTTCCCGCGTAACTGATGTGGGTGCCCAAGCGCGCCAACAGGGCCATTTCACCCCGGTAAAGAAATGTGTGGCTGCAAAGGGTTCCAGGTGTTCACTCTTTGTAAAGCAGACACGTACCAATTTCCATCATTTAGGTTAAAGTAGTCTACATTCCAGGAGTTTCATTGACATAGGAGCTCCATCACCATGTGCCTGTGATGGTAAATAGCACAGGGTGACACCGGGGAGCGCTTGAACTTCAGGTCAGCCTCCCGCAGGACCCACCACACCCCACACGGCGAGCCTGCCCTTCACCTGCTGCAAACCCCACGCAAATTGCCAGCAAGGACCCTGATCCTCTGGCTTCACGATTTCCCAGCACGCCCACATGTGTCTGACGGCACTTGTCGCATCCTTGGTGGGAGAAGCCAGCAGTTTACAATCCAGAGCTTTGAACCTTCTCAAACGTCATGCACCAGGCCTGTGGGGAGGAGGGCAGACGACGCTTGCATAGCGTATTCTGCCCGTGATCTTATCTTCTCAGATTGTGCAGCTGTTAAGTAAATCTTAAGAATCTCTACTTGAAGCTTCTTGTACTAATCAAGAAAAATATGTTCAAATTGGGTAAAAATATGATTGCCGCCAAAATTGACAAGCACATCTGGAGCGGGCTTCAGTTCTCTCCTGGAGGCACATGGCTTCAATACCAGCGGACAGATGCAGCTCGAGAGAATCAAAGGGATGCAGAAAAATTAAAGACAGTCCCAGTGGGTGCTTTCCTTTAGTGCTGGACTGAACAGGAAGGCAGGGGGCGGGGCTGCGTCTTGTTTGGTCCTGGCTCCTCAGCGCCTCCCTTGCCTGGGTGAGTTAGTGAGACGCTCCAGGAATTAACATGAACCTCGCTTTTCAGAAGACTGAAGATGGACACAGAAACACAGTCGTCATCTGCTCCTTCAGCAAATGCACGTGGAGCGACGACCGGGCATCGGGCCCTAGTGCAGACATGCAGTGGAGAAGGAGGACAAAACCCTCTCCTCTCGTGGCAGGTTCCTGCTACAGGACAGAGGCTGGGAACATGCAGAGGAAGTCGGTTGTGCTTGCTCTGCAGCAGCAGCCTCTGCGTGTTCTCTGGCCCCCGCCCTCACCTCCAGCCTCCACTCAACTGGCCCCCAGGGTCTCCTTTCTGGGAGTCAGCTTTTGGAAGCACAGGATCTGTGAGGTCTCCTCACAGGGGCACAGCATCCACCTGTCACTCAGAAGAAATGTCCTCTGAGTTCATGATTGTTACCTGTATCAGTTAAGGTCCCAGGAAGACATGGAGGCCCACACGGGTTACAGTAACTTGAAAGTTGAGTCCAAGGGCTCTTTATAGAAGGTATGAGCACCCAGGTAGGAAATGGCATGACCTCTGGGCTAGCTAGGGAAGTCAGACAGCAGCCTAGGAGGAGAGAAGGGAGGAGGCTGGTGGAGAGGGCTGCCCGTGCAGAAACAAGCAGCCGGGAAGGGGCAGGCAGCGCTGCTGAATGGTTTTTCAGGGCGTGAAATGGAAAAATAGAGACCCAGAAGGAAGCCTGGGCCAGCGGACAGAGCATGTGGCTGGTGTAATTCTAACACTAGGGCAGCAGGCAGGGTGGTGGTGAGTGAGAGAGGGGACTTCCCCACCTCTCCCAGAGATCCTCCCTCTGCATGCCCGTCCTCACCCTAAGTCACCTGCATGGGACTCCTCAGGTGTTGGGGAGGGTATCTGCCTACTGCGACTCCCTTAGATTATTCTCATCCTCATAACTTTACAGGGGTAATTTATGCAGCTCCTTGGACCTCTATGCCACTGGAGTTTGCACTTGATTAATTTAATCAGATATCTCCACACATGGGGACAGGCTGCCTTCCAGACACTGCAGCCTGAGGAGTCACCTCCTCCCTACAGCACAGCACTGCAGCCTCCCCTCCCCTCCCCTGCCCACCCCACCCTGCTCCTCTTGGGGCTGCCAGGGGCTCTGGGGAAAAGCAGGAGTAGCATGCAAAGAGGAAGACTCTAAGGGAACTGAAGAGAGCAGAACAATGGCCTCCCAGTGATGTCATTGTCCTAATTCCTGAAAGCTGCGTCGTTCTCTGTCTTCTATGGGGAAGGGACTCTGCGGAGCAGACTCTGAGCCAATCACCCAGGATGACAAGTTCATGCTGCTTTCAGCCACAGCCTGGGTGCTGGAGCAGGAGCAAGGGCAGCCGCTGTGACCGGACGCCATCTCTGATGCTCAGACATGGGCCGCCCTGACTCAGGGTCTCCAGGCAGCCCACTGTGCCCAGATTCGGTCGACTCCCAACTTTGTTAGGACACAGAGGCCTTAACAGCAAGTCTTTCACTTTTTCACTTTGGGGTAAATTGTTCAAAAATTTGAGCATCTTTGCCTATAATTCAACTCTAAAGAAAAATTAAAATACTTAGGAATTTGAGAGTATATGATTTCCTGGTATTTTCTTTTTCCAAGAAGAGAGTTAATGCAGTAGTCCCCTTACCAACCTTCTGCTGCTCAGCAACAGTCCAAAAATATTCAGTGGAAAATGCCTGAGAAGGCCAGAAATAAGCAAGTTACAAGTTTTAGTCGTGCACCATTCTGAGGAGTGTAATGATGGTTTCATGTTTCTAACTTTGCACATTCCAAAGTTAGAGAAGCTGATATATATGTGAATGTATAACTGCATGTGTAGAAACCACCAGCAACTGCTTGCTAAATTAATTGGTTGTCTTCTATGAGATGTATTTATATACATACAAATAACACAATACATATCTACACGTGTGCACACGTGTAAGCAGGTACGCAAGCAGCACTGCCCTGTGCACCTTGGTACCTATAGGTCTGTGTCTGTGAGTGGCAGCCCCTAAGAACATCGTTGGTGGTTAGGAAGTGCTGCTAGGAGCTCACAGCTATATTAAGAGTTCAAATTTTAGAAATAAAGGCCACTAAGAATATCCGTGAACTTTCCAAGGACCCATGCACATGTTAAAAGAAAACTGGTGATGCTCACAGTGGAACCCGGGACATACTACTCAGAGGCCCTGCCTTGAGCTAATCCCCACCTCATCCCGTATTTTAAATAGCACTTCTGCTACAGAGAGTTCCAAATATTACTTCAGGATCATAATTCTCTTTCAGTATTCATTAGACTTTTAAGCTAAGAAAACACCGCCTGTCAGAGCTGATTTCTTGAGCGAAAATGCCCATTTTGCATTAAACTAGACTTCCAAAATGACTTGGCCGTTTTTGCATTGATTTTGGATCAGCAGAATGAACGCCCCTCTTTTGGAGCAACTGTTTGGCTGTCCTGCTGCCTCACCCGGTAGGAGCTTTCTAGTGTCGGAATTAGATTCAAATGGATTTTCCTTTGATTTTTTCTTCTCATCACAAATGTCTTTTCTTGTGGCCAATTTTTATCAAAATAAGTTCACATATCCATTCCTTTCTGTGTCTCCTGCAGTTTTGTTCACTTTACTCGGCAAGGGCTGAGGTCGATGGTCAGATCTGCCGGTGGGCCCTGCCGGAGGAGGAGAGCTCTTTCCCATGCACAGTTGCTTGAGATTTGAGCTTCCATCTTGGGACGCATTCATTTAGAAAATTAACAGAAATTACTGAAAGCGCCACTTAACCCAAAACTGCTGAGTTGTGTCATTTAAGGGTGATAATTTGGGGTCATTTTGGTAAAGAATTCCTGCTGTCAGTGCACTGAGATGTTTTTTAAAGGTCACCACAAAGCGCAGTGTAGTGCAAGGTGCACCTTTCAAGATGAGAGCTCACACCAAGGCTGCTGGCATGGGCTCCTGGGTGGCAGCCCGAGCAAGTGCTGGTGGAAGGCCGGATGGATGATTTGATGTGACCAGGATGCACACCTGCACCCATGGGCACAGCCAGTGAGAAGCATGCACCCAGCTTGTGCCCAGGTCTCGCTTCTGAGTGCAGTGGTGCTGCAAGGAATCTCCAGGTTCCCTCCCTCCGTCTCTTTCCCCACACCATACCCCAAACCACAGCCTCTCTGTCCCTTGCTGTCTCATCCTCTCCTCCGGCTCTGCAAGGTCTGCCACTGCGATGAGTTCACCCTGGCTGCTGTCTTAAAATCATCTGTGTTGACAACCCCTAAATCTACATCCTGAACCCCAAGTTCTTGAATATCCACACTACTGCCTTCACAGGTATGCATGACTCTCCAAACGCATCTCAAAACTGATGAGTAAACCACTTACTAATAAGGTAATGATCATCAGAGAGAGCATCCAGCCAGATCTGCCCCAGGAGCAGCCCTCAGGTTGGTGGAGCTGCAGGGCCACAGCAGAGAGAGGCCAGGAGGGATCCACATGGGCTGTGCCCCACCCCTGATCCCCAAAGCATAGCTGCTTACTTTCAAAATGCATCTTAAAGAAAATCAAAGGCCCTCTACCCCCTACCCTGCCATGTCCCTCCCCAGGCCATCTCCTAAAAATGTCCTACACCTGTGGCTGTGCATTCTCTTCCTGAGATCACACGGGAAGTGTTGGTTCAGACACAAGTGAGCTGGGGACTCCGTGTGCGGAGAGCTGGGGGCCTCCGGGTGCTCCCTGCTCATCAGCCAGGGTCTTCTGGTTAGAAAACGTTGGATTCCTGTACTCAAAATGTTAAGATAGCCCTTGGCTGTGGAGATCAAATCTATAAAACCAGAGTTCCTAGCTTTGTGCACCACAGAAAAAGATGGAAAGAGGAAAATGCTTAATCGACATTCAAACTTTAAAATGCCAGTCATAAGCATCAGTATAGACTGCAGTATCCCCAAGTATGCTTAATTCTAATCTAAATAATGTGAATGATTTTTCCAAAAAAGCTCTTTAATTATCTCTATTGGAAAAACTTCAGCAAAAGGCAAAGTTCAGATGCTGAGCTAATTTATAATGCTTAAGCAATGCTTAATGCTAAAAACCAGCAAAATAAATGTAGATTTATTGTGGGCAGTAATGGATAATCACAACCATTCCAATATATTCCATAATGGCACAGCATTACATAAGCTGCATTCTATTTATTGTGAACATCTGGCATACTGTACTCTATTCAGATAACTTTAATTAAACCAGCCTCTAAGCTCCCATATAATGCACCAGCAGCTCCGAGGACAGGCACAGCCCAGCTCGTTCCAGTGGAGCTGAGCCTCAGGCTGTCTGTCAATTCTGAGATTAGCCAAGCACTTCCTCCACACAAGAGGGGCTTAAGAGGACAGTCTGCTGGACTCCTCACCTACCTTCATGCCTAGAGCTACAGCCTCAGGAGCACCTCTGAGTCTGGCCACCTGAAGTCAGTGTGCCACCGCTGCTCCCGTGGTTGAGTCTGGTATCTTCCGGACTTTGCCAGAGCACTTCCAAGTGTTCTGTGAGAAGCTCATCTTCCTTGCTTGATGGTGGATGACTGCTGGCTAGTGGAGGACAGGCAGGGAGGGGCCTGACCTGCTGGCCTTCCTGCAAGGGTGGCAGGGGTGTGGCAGTGGGTGGGGCTGAGATATCTTCAGACAACCTTTGCTGAGTGCTGCTGCTAACCCAGCACTGAGACACAATGCCGGCGCCTTGTGGCCACTTTCACTGAGGGGAGGAAGACACACAGCAGAGAAGCAAGGCAGTGTGTGTCCAGCGGGTGCCAGTCGGCAAGGCCTGGGGAAGGAGGGGCAGGGCGAGTGGACACGGTGTGATGGACAGGAAGTCCTCATCTGGAAAGGACATCTGAGGTACCAGGACAGCAAGGCCTGGGGAAGGAGGAGACGGGGTGAATGGACATGGTGTGACAGGTAGAAAGGTCCTCATCTGGAAAGGACATCCCAGATGCCAATATGACAAGGCCTGGGGAAGGAGAGGACGGGGCGAGTGGACACGGTGTGATGGGCAGAAAGGTCCTCATCTGGGAAAGGCATCCTAGCAAGGCCCTGAAACGGAAGCTATCTAACACAGAAACGTGTGTGTGCACTCACACTCCTCAGAGACTCAGAACACACACACAGGAATGCAGTGCATACACACTTGCGCGCAGAATCACAGATGCACACATACACGTTCATACACATGCACACACATTCACACACACAAAGCAGATTTCAGCCCAACACCTTGAGATGCTGCTTTGGATCCCTGGCTGAGTAGAGAAAGAAAGGTCCTCGCTATCCTTGTAAATAGAGCATTTTCCCCTCCAAAAGTAACTTCACGTGAAATCCAAAAGGTGGATAAAAAGCACGGGGGACTCGGCCAAACCGTGGACGGAGCCCAGAGACTGGCCATCCTGGCCTCCCCGGTGTCACCTGGGTTATTATTCTAAGTTTGAGAGAGAGGACTTGTATATTAGCATTTTCTCTTCAGTTGCATTTCCCCAAATGCAAATTTTGTAAGAACAGTAGTTTGGTGAGATTGGCACTGATATCCTCTTTTTCTAGAAATAATCACTAGTATTTTGAACGTCTAAGGGTAAGTGAAAGTCTAGTCTCTTGGACAGAGGGCATGGGTCCCTGGGGGACAGGTCTGAGGCCGGCGTGAGCGCTTAGCTGTACCCCAGGAGCCAGTGTGGGAAATCGGGAGGAAGACAGGCCTGGCTGCCACCTAACTACGGGGAAGAGGAGCATCAGCAAAGAGATCCAACTCTTGAGGAACAGGATTTCCCACTAACGTGATTCAGGAAAAAATATCAGACCTGTCCCTGCACGGTGTTTTTTTCTACAAAGAAAAAACAAATTCTAGGAAAGAGTAAGGTGACATGATAAAGAAGTAGCGGGGACCTAGCAGTGAGGGGAAGGCAGGTGCCTCCAGCTGCCCAGAGCTGTTCCAGGTAGCCGACCTGCGGTGCGAAGGGGCGTCCCCTTCAAGGCATGAGGAGGCCAGGGTGTGCGTTTAAAAGCGCGTCGTCCGCAGGTTTGCGGACTGATGCGCGTGTCCCTGAATCACAGCAGATACTTGGAACAAATTGCGAGGTGGATTGCTTCAGCGCAACTAGAAAACTGGCCAAAGTCACCAAGAACAAGCCAGGGCTTGTTGAAGGGAGGCTGGCCTGGGCCGACTGGCCTCTGTTCTCCTGAGGCCACAGAGCACAGGGGTGGGCACTGTGTATCCAACCATGCTGACCTGTGAAAGCACCGGCTAAGCCTGCCGTGACGCTGTTGAAGTTCAGGAGGGACAGAAGGCGCAAAAAGAGGGAGGAATCCATTGTCAGTCACAACTGTCCTCAAAGAACAGCCATCGGCTGTCAAAATCCAGGAGAGGAATGTCCAGCACTCTGTCCCTGGAAGAATTGTTTTCAGTAGTCATCATGACCCCAAAGATGTCAGACACGTGCAATAGACAGGAGTGTGACCAAATCTAGAAGCTCAGACGCCAGGGCAGCTGGGGCAGGGACACCAGTGCCTGACAGGCAGAGGCCAGGTGCAGGGCCCATTCGCCAGCCTCACAGCCCCTGGGACAGGGTGAGGGGAAAGGAGGGCGCTGGCCAGTACCGCACGCCCGCTGCCCTCATGGCAAACTGCGTGGGCACCTTTCTTGCCCTGCCCCACTACCTGAGCTTTTTGAGAGCTCAGGCATGCCACCGAGCCTCTGCAGAGGGGCTCCTAGAGATGAAGCCACCCCTCAGGGGCCCTCTGGACGCCCATCTTCCCTGTGCGATGCCAGGGAACCTGGTCATTCCTTTAACAGGAGCCCCTGCCTGCCTGAGGCTTTGTCTGCTCTTAAGTCCAGGCCTTCTGGAGGCACAGGGGGCTCCCCTGACCACGAGATCTGACCAGTCCCCTCATGCCAGCACCCTGTCCCTCCCTCCAGCCCTCACTTGACCCTGCAAAATGGAAGATTGGCCATACTGCTCTGGTCATTCTCCGAACGGTGACTTCCCTGGACAGAATCCAGACCTCTGTGAAGCAAAATGTAAGCAGGCCATGCAGAAGATGCAGAGAGCTCCAAGCCATGTCCTCCTTGGAGTACAGGTGATACCTCACATCCCATGGATCCTTGTGCTGGAGGTGACAAAGCTGGCATTGGTGGCTTTTAACCCATGTTGTTCTGGAAGTTGCATAGGTGGCCCTTGGAGACTTTCATCTCACGACAAACCCTGCTGTATTACAGAGAAGATCTCACAACTCAATCTTTACCAGGAAATTCTAAGGCTAGCGAAACCTTAATGTAACAGGTGACTGCTAGTATAACGCAATAGGTCAGGGATTTCTAGCTTTTGTCCTGGAAGCCATCTCTTAGGGAGAGAACTGGGTTTCCCACATGTCTACAGTGTGCAGATTTTAGTTGAAAATACGAACGTATTTTCATACAGGAAACAAAAGTACATTTGCCCCCAAGTTCAAAAAATAGGGAAAACTTACAGTTACATTAGTGAACTTTTTAAACAAATTGTGATAATACTTATAAGATTGTTCCTATTAAGAATAATCTGAGGGGCTGGAGCGCTGGCTTAGAGGTAGAGGGCTTGCCTGGCATGCATGAGGACCTGGGTTTGATCCCCAGCACCACATGCACAACTAAGAGGAGGAAAAATAAAAACCAGATGAAAAAATAATTGATTCTGATTCTTTCTCTTTCTCCAAAATAAAGAGAGAGAGAGAGAGAGAGGATAACCTGGACTCTTCTGGAAGATGATAGGAAGTATTGATTTCTGTGGTGTTTTAGAAAGCTTTGTCTTGTTTATGTGCAGTGGTTGGCTTGCAAAAACTCGGTGCATGAAGCCGTGGAGCCGTCTGTGTGCCTTGCAGTTTACGCCCATTCCTGCCTTCCACCCTGCTAACCATGAGGCCAGGATTTCAGTTTTATAAGAACTTTGGATGGAAAAATAAAGGACCAAATGTCTTCAAGACTGACAGCTGTGCTTTGCAGGAGAATAGCAGCCTGGAATAGCTGATGCTCCTTCCCTACGTGTGCTGAGCAAGAACAACGAGGTACAGCTGAAGGTGGGAGCAGAGGTCTCCTCCTGCACTAACCGCGCACTGTGCATCCTCAGGGCCCTCTTGGGGTCCTGCTTCAGTACCTGCTGAAGGTCAAGCTGACAGCTTGACCTGCTTCCCAAGGTTTCCTTTAAATGGTGCTCCCTCCTTCCCTTGGTCTTCTCATTGGCCTGTTTTCTGCCCACTGGATCTTGATGGCCACCATGCCTCCCATGTGGTCTGCTGGTCTTCAGGCTGGCTTCTCCCATCACGGAGCCCTGCAGCTTTGCCATTGTACAGTCCCACCCTGGTTCCTAAGAGCGTGGACTTTCTGATCCTATCACATGTGCTTTGCAAGGAGTGAAGCCCTCCAACCCCCAACCCCTTTGCCTCGCGGCTTTTCAGCCCTCCTCAGATCCATGGGACCATCTCTGCCCCAAGCCCAGCAACACAGGGAAAACCACACTGCAGAGCCGTGTGTGGACCCAGCTCCCTGCCTGGCACTGCAGTGGTCACCCTTAAACACCTTCAGCAAGGAGGGCAACTCGTACTCTCCAGACAAGGTCACCAGAGTCCCTGCTCCCCTGCACCAAGGTTGGACATCCGTGAGTGCTCCTGGCCTTCCATTACACTTGGTTTTAGTTCATCCTGCTGCATGGACGTGAAACACATGCAGAAAACCTTAACCATGTGCGAAACTGACTCCTCTGAGAGGTAAACACCGAGATGAATAAATGAGGCAGAATTGGAGTAGGAGAAAAACTTCAGAGGAGAGCCCTCCAGGGAGCCTGAGAGGGAGGAAGGGTGGACCTGGAGTCCACCCCAGGAGTTTGGGCACAGCGAGGAAGGAGGACAGGGCCTGCCTCAGTGTCCCTGTGCACTCACCAACAGCAGCGGCAGTCTGTGGATGCCTGGCCTCCGTGAAGCAGGTTTGAGAGCTCTGCTGTGGGTCCTCGGGCAGCTCTGGCCCTTTGCTAGGGGTCTGCTCAAGCGCTCTGTGTTCCCACAAGCTCCATACCTCCCTCTGGACTCCACAGTATTTCCCAGGACCCCTCACAGCCTGCACTTGGCATGGTTCCCTCTCTTCCCCCCAACCTCTTCTCTTACTGTTGGCTGGAATTGCCCAGGGCGTTGCAAACAAGTCCCACATGCATTGTCTCCAGAGCTGGTGGCCATGAGGACAGCCACTGATGTGTGGCTCTCACTTCATTCTGAGGCGTCCTGGAGCTGTCCATCTCCTGAAGCTCTTTCCTGGTCTCCTGGGGACACCCAGGGAGCAAGCTCACTCAGTGAAAGTGCTCATTCGATGCTGATTTTCCAGTACTGTCTGCTTTCCCTCTACCTTGCACTGCCTGAGACCCCAGGAACAGGGTTAGCTAGGGGTGGACTCATTCCTTGCTCTTATTGTTGATGAAAATTTCAGCATTTTCTGTTAATTTCATACTGAATTCTATGGTGTTGAAAATTTCATGTGAACAACAGCTCTGTCTGTGTCAACAGTTCTTGAAGGAGTGATCAGAAATAAACCCTGAAATTTATCAAGCATCATTTCACCTCTTAATAATACCAAGGAGCCCTACTTATTGAAACTATTATAAACTTGATGGTTGGGAAACATTTTCCTGGGACTGGCTTTGAATTGCTCAGAGCGCACTCATATTTAACTTTCTAACCTATTATTTGTGACTTTCAGAACTATATGTATAAGAATGTGCTGCATGGTTTTCTATGAAGCATTTGAAATCCATGCCACACTAGCTTCAAAACAAAATCAGCCAGAAAATATTGAAAGCAAACAGGCAATCTATGCCGTGGAAGTCTTTTGAACTTGCCCTGAACGCCTCAGAATCCTCTGTGGAGAAGCACAAGTCTCTAGAAAAGCAGATGTGAGACACGTTTAAAATACTGGATGTTTAACTTTCCTCTAGAAATAATTCTATGATCTTTTTTAAGTTTTAAAAATCTTATTGAATTTTTTTTTGGGTCTTCATTACCTGAATGATTTACATTATAAACCCGGTGATTTGTGATACAATAGTTTCTCATGACTCTCTGAGTGGAGTGAGAGGGTCCTCTCCTTCGCCCGTTGGTAGATGTCCAAATGGTAAAGAATCTGCCCAGCTTTGCTGGTAGACAGCAAGGGCTGCGTGGCAGCTGGAAGGTTAGCTGGTGCTGCCAGCTCAGGCTGTGGTTCTTCTCAGTTCTTATGGAAGCTCCTGGAGGAAAGAAGAGGACAAGACCATAAAGAAATAATGCCTGGGGCTCAGCAGTGGCTCCGTGGTCACAGTGCTTGCCTGGCATGTGTGAGGACACGGGTTCGAACCCCAGCATCACGTGCACAACAAAGTGTTGGAGCAATGAAAGTTGAACAACTAAATAAAATTGAATCTGTCTTTCTCTTTCTCTCTCTTTCACTGTCCGTCTCTCTTTCAAACAACACAAAACAAAACAAAACAAAAAACAAGAGAGAAAGAAAGAAAAGAAATAATGATGATAATTTTCCTAAGTCTTTGGAAGGACAAGAATATCCAAAGTTAAGCCACTCAAAGGACACTAGGTAAAACTGATACCAAGAAGATGGCCTGGAACACATTATGATGAAATTATCAAAAATCAATTAAGATGTTGATTTGAATTTCAATATCAGAGTAATTGAAGGCAGTAAGACAAAGTCATTTTATAACATACATGGGAATATTCATGAGGCCATCATTGATTTTTTTTTCAACAGAAAATTTGCTAGAAAGGAACATGATGATACACTCAAAATGTTGAAAGAAACCAACTGTAAAGCAGGACAGTTGTGGCTGGCAAAGCTGTCTTTCAGAAGTGATGAAAAGATACAGTTATTTCCAAATAAGTGAGGAAAAGCTTACTCAGAAGTTCATCCCGACTGGACCTGCCTTAAAAGTGATGCTAAGTGGAGTTCTTCAAGCTGAAATGAAAGACTGCTAAGTACCAACATCGGAATACATGAAATATTAAAAGTACTTTCAAAAATAATTATGTAGGCCTATTGAGAATGCTCAAATGTGGTAATGATTATACAGACATTACTTTATCTTTGGTATAAAATTTAGAATAAATAAGTATTTAAAAATAATTGGAGCAGGGTACAGTGGTGCATGCCTGTAATCCCAGGAGCCAGAAGGCTGAGACAGGATAGTTGCAAGTTCAAAGCCAGCCTCAGCAACTTAATAAGGTCAAGTAACTTAGTGAGACCCTGTTTCAAAATAAAAAATAGAAAGAGCTGTGGATGTGGTTCAGCGGTTGAGCCCACTGTGGGTTCAATTACCAGTATGCCACCAAAATAGGTCTATAATTAAAAATTAATGTAAAAATGTGTTGTGTGACATTAATAGCATAAAGTGGATAGAAGGAATAAAAGTGCAGATTTTTAATACAAGTGAAGTTCAGTTGTTATCAGCTTAAAATAGAAAAAATTAACTGTAAGATGTGTTTTAAAAGTTTCATGGTAACCATAAAGAAAAGCCCTGTAGAAGACACACAGAAAAATTAGGAGAAAGGGATCAAAACACACCAGTAGAAGAAGATAACAAATCTTATGGAGGACAAGAAGAGGCCACCAATAGATTGAAAGCACCATACACGAGCTGGAAAACAATTAGCAAAAGGGTGATAGGAAGTCCTAACCTATTAATAAGTATTTTAAATAGAAATATATTAAATTTTCTGATCAACATATGCAAATCAGCTTAAATGATATTTTAAAAAAAAGATTCATATGGTGGGCTCATCCCTGCTATTCCACTCCTGGGTCTCTTTCCAGGGGATTTAGAATCAGCACATTATAGTGACACAGCAACATCTATGTTCATAGCAGCACAATTTACTATTGCTAGACAATGGAAACAACCCAGATGTCCCTCACTGGATGAATGGATCCAAAAACGTGGTATATTTATACCATGGAATATTACACAGCAATTAGAAACAATGATATTGCAGATTTTGAAGGCAAATGGATGGCTATGGAAGAGATCATGATGAGTAAAATCAGCTTAACCCAGAGAACTAATGGTCGATTGTCTCCACTCATCTGTGGAGGTGGGGACTAGACCCTGGCCAGTGAGAAAGTTGGTCTATTATCATATGTTAAACCCAAATAAGATATAATGCTATACAATATAATCCTTTTTTAGAGATATGGGGGGAAGGGGAAGGGAGGGATAAGGGTGTGTAATTGGAGAGGGCTCTCCTGGGGGTAATTGTAATATCCAGAATCTATACACATTTGATATTATTTTGTTAAAAACTTGTATGGTTGTTCAAAAATAAAAAATTTAAAAAAGAAAGATTCAGCAATGAGCTTCCTATGGGAGACTCCCTTTTGCTCTAAGGACACTCACAGGCTGAAGGTGAAGGGGTGGGGACTAATATTTCTTTCTTTCTTTTTTTTTTTAAGAGAGAGGGACAGTGAGAGAGAGAGGCAAAGAAAGGGAGAAACAACTTTATTCAGTTTTTCACATGGCCTTAGTTGCTCTAACACTTAGTTGTGTACGTGGTGCTGGGGTTTGAACCTGGGTCCTCGTGCTTGCCAGGCAAGCGCCAAAACCGCTGAGCCACCACTCCAGCCAGGGGTGGGGACTAATATTTCAACGTCCAAAAGTTAGCAGAGGTGGCTACACTTATACAAGAAAATGTAGGCTTTGAAGCAAAATCTGTCCTAACAGACAAAGAAGGTCATTACACAACAAGATAGGGATCAATTTATCAAGAGGATGCAACAATTGTGAGTACACACACTCAGCATCAGATCTCCTAAATACACGCAGCGAGTGTTAGAATCAGAACGAAGGGAGAGGCAGCAATGGGAGCGCAGCCAGCGCATCGATGCCCCATTCTCTCCGCAGGCTGGTCACCCGGACAGAAGTTCAGTAAGGAGTCGGCAGATGGGCTACACTAACAACAGTGTCCCTTCCTGCAGCCAGTGGTGCACAGTCTACACACGGCGGTCTCCAGGACAAGATGTGCTGGGCTACAAAGCAAATCCTAAACAAGTGGAGAAGATTGAATCGTGAAGCTTCTCCAAGCACTGTTCTGGGGAACTAGAAATAACATCACCAGGAAAAGGGAAGGCCAACACATGTGGAAATTAAACAGCACTCACCCGGTCGATAAGTCAAAGCTAAATCAAAAGGGAAGCCAAGAAATGCCTTGGGCAGGCAAAAATGGAACATCACTTACACTTAGGAGATGGAGCAAACTCAGGCAGTGCTGAGGAGACAAAGCGTACATCAAGAAGAAAATGAGATATGTTGAAGAAACAGCCTCACCTCCTATCTCAAGGAACTAGAAAAATAGAAAAGACAATGGGCCCAAAGTCAGCAGATGAAAAGAAATAATAAAGGGTAGTCCAAAAGGACAAGAATTGGTTTTCTGGAAAGAAAGACAAAACTGACAATTTAAGCAAAGCAATAAAACAGAGGACTAAGATATGATGTAAGAAAAATGAGAGATTCCATGAACTCTGCCACGGAAACACACGGGGTGCAAGAAACTACTATAGGCAATTATAAATCAATGAATCAGAGAATCCACACAGATTCTATAAAAATACAACCCATATACAATGAATAACAAAGAAACAGAAACTTTGATCGGGGTGTGAAAGGAGATTGAAGCAGTCAGAAGCCTCCTAGGAAAGACAATGTCAGGAAAAGATGGCTATGATTTCAAGGTGACCCCTATCAATGACCTAAACAAAAGTCACTCAAATCATTTTGAAACTCTTCAAAACACTGAAGGGAAGAAAATACTCACAAACTCTTTTCATACAACCAGCATTACCCTCCTACCAAAGCAAGATGACACTACAAAAAGAGAAAATTATAGGCAAACACCTCTGTGAACAAACAAGCAAAAATCCTCAACAAAAGGCTAACAAATCAAATTCAACCACTTGTCAAAGATCACACACCATGATCAAGTGGAATTTTTCAGGGAGTAGAAAGATGGTTTCACCTGGACAAATCAATGGAGACAATTTTCTCCATTAAAAGAATGAGGAATAAAATTCACATGCTCAAGTCAGTAGACTGACAGAAACATTTGACAATATTAATTATTTCATGATAAAAACACTCAAGAAATTAGACACAGACAGAATTAGGTGCAGATAGCACAGGCCACACGGGATAAGCCCTCAGTTAACGTTATATTCCATGTGAAAAGCTCAAAGCTTTTCCTCTGTGATCAGGAACAAGACAAGGGGCCCACTCTCTCCACTTCTTCCAACACAGTGCTGGAATTCATAGCCAGAATAATAGGACAAGAAAAAGAAAAAAAAGGTATCCATGTTGTAACAGAAAGTTATGCTGTCTCTGATAGCAGAAAACTCTGAACCCTCCTCTGAAAAATTGCTGTAAGTAGAGGGTGAATTCCGTAGGGTTGCAGGATACAAAAGCAACATACAAAGTTTTCTTTTTTTCTGTACAGTATTGGTGAACTATCCAAAAAAAGAAATTAAGTTACCAATAACAGCATAAAAAAAGAATAAAACTTTTAGGAATTAATTTAACCAAGCAGATGGAGAAGTTGTGCCCTGAAATAAGGACCATTGGATGAAGGAAACTGAAGAAGACACCAATTCATGGAAAGAAGCACTGTGCTCAAGGACTGGGAAAGTTCATATTATCTAAATGCCATACTGTCCGAAGTGAGCTGCAGGTTCATCACAGTCCTCATGAATTCCCAGTCATTATTGTGCAACTAGAAAGAGGACACCTAAAATTAGTATGGAGCCAGCTTGGACTCTTAATGATCAAAGCCATCTTAGGAAGGAAGAACCAAGCTGGAGGCATAGCACTTCCTGATTTCAAATTCTGTTAGAAAGCCACGGTAAGCAGGCCAGCATGATGTGGGTACAAAAGATAGACACATGAGTCACTGGAACTGATCAGAGAGCCCAGAAATAAACCCATTCATACACAGTCTCTCACTCTTGGACAAGGGAGTGACCACACCCACTGAGGAAAAGGGGGTCCTTCAACAGATAATTTTAGAAAAACTGGATATCTGCTTAAGAAAACAATGACCCTGAACTCTTCTACCATATGCAAAAACCTGTTTGAAGTGCACTCAGGGTTTAATTGTAAGACTTGACACCATGAAATTCCTAGAAGCAATACAGGACAAACCTTGACTAGGTCTTAGCAACCAGGTTTGGGCTCTGGCATCAAAAGGGCAGATATCCAAAGCAAAAATCAATGAGTGGGATTTCCTCCCCCGGAGCTTCTGCACAGTGGAGGAGGTGATCAATGAGAATAAGTCCACCTGTGGATGGGAAAAAATATTTGCAATCCATGTATCTGGTGAGGAGATAATATGCAAAATATTTAAATAACTCATAGAACTCAACAGCAAATAACCTGATTTAAAAATGGGCAATGGACCAGCATATACATTTTACAAAAAAATACATATACACAGATGGCCAACAGACGGATTGAAAAGTGTTCAAGCTCACTAATCATTAGAACGAAACATGAGACTCCAGTGAGATACCAGGTCACAAATGCCATCATCCAAATACCCAAAAGACAAGAGAGAAGGCGTGCAGAGGAAGGGGTGGAGATCAGGGAACCCTTGAGCAGTGTCGGTGAGTGTGCACTGGGATGGCCGTCATGGAAAAGAGTACAGGTGTTCCTTGGAAAATGAAAACTGCCACCGCCCGGTGACCCAGCAGCCGCGTGTCTGCGTGTGCACTGAGGGAAACGAAGGTGTCAAGGGATGTGTGCACCGCCCTGTTCATGGCAATGGTACCTAAGATGGGTTTGTTGACGACGAACATGGAAAGATGGCGTTGCCCACAGGCACACGCGCTCACGGCTGGGCTGGCGCGGAGCAAGCGAGGAATACGCAGGCAATTGTGCGGCCAACTTCCCAGGCGACCTTGCCAGGCTTTTCTTCTCTCTGTGGGGACTTGGTCTCCCAGGGAAGGATGCGAAGATGGATGTGAGCAGCAAAGCACACAGATCCCCCCTTTGCTGCGAAGCACAGGCCCTGCTGCTGGGTGAACAGTCCCAGCTGGTAGACGGTGGCTCTCGTTGCCGAGAAACAAGAACCAAACAGTAACAGAGCCCAAATAAAGAAAAATCAAAACCCAAGGTGATTTAACAACTTCGGAGGCCAACAGGAGGGGCCTTCTGCTTGCTCGCTGGGGGCCCTCCGGGGCCCTGCAGGTAGGGCCAGGATCTCAGTTCAGCAATGCTGACCGCCTCAGGTTTACACAGCCACAAATCCTAAATCCCGATTTGTGAATACTGAGCTGGGTTTTTCTCTTTTCTCTCCTCCCGCTGCGTCATTAGACTGTTTCTTTTTCGTCTTGAGACTTCTCCCATGGCTGTACCCTCTGGGTGCACGCAGTTGACACACGAATAGGGATCCTCTTCTTTCTTCAAGGGGTTAATTACAGTGTCTAAGGACACAAGGTCACTCCCAGAGCTGCTTCCTTGCACAGTGACTAATGCATGGTGACCCTGAGGTTCCCCTGCGAGCTCACCAGTCTGCTTCGTTTGTTTATCAGTTTGAGGTCTAAAAATAAAGTTCATTCAGAAAAAGAGCTGCCTGTGAGTTTGATGTACAAAGTGTGCAGTGTCTCTTACACACCCACGTCTGTGGTGGGCTTCCACTCTTATCAGTGATCCCCTCCTGGTATCTGCAGACTGGGTGGCCCTGTCCTTGAGTGGCCATGTGAGGGCAGTCGCTGGCCACTGGACTACAGGTTTTGTGATATTCATCTTGCTCACACCCTTCTTGCTGGCTTGGAGAAGCTACTGTGTTGAAGAGTCCCACGTGACAAGGGGCTGGGAGAGGCCTCTGGCCCCAGGCAGGTAAGGATCACGCGCAGGCTGCTTGTGGGGAAACAGACCCCCCGCAGCCATGCCCCTCAGCTTGGAGGCAGGTTATGGCCCACTCTGACCTCAGATAGGACCTCAGCCCTGGTCAGCACCCTGGCATGAGAGCCCTGGACACAGAACTCAGGTGCTCGTAAGAGGCCAAAGTGTATTGCAAGCCACTAAACTTTGGAACAATGTGCCATGTAAAAACAGGTAACAATGCAATGTCACACTTTTACTAGCGACTTCAGATCAATTATTTTTCATACAGACAACTCATAAAATTTTATGGAATTGTATTATGTAGCAATATTTATTCTGATTACTCTGAACTTTAAAGTGATTTAACAGTGAAATGTTATTTGCAGAATTGGATAATTAACCTGTAGCTTCATACTGCCACATTTTCACTGAAAAAAATCAAGACCCCATTTGCAGATTATTTCACATGTGTTGATTAACCCAGAGGCTGCTCTGTCAACTAATGCTAAGTATAATCCTGCAGGAGCATTTCTCCTTCAGAACAATTCTACCTTCTTCCTTTAGAATTGATGCTTCTGTTTAAAGCTGCCTTGGCTTATATTGACAATACACAATATGGCAAGGAAGGAAGAAATTACATCTTTATCTCTGGAAGATTCATTGTTGGCTGGCCTTTCTGCGGAATCACCAGTGTGGAAGAGTGGGGTCTGCAGGGGGTTTACGGCACAGTGCAGTAAGGGTGTGACTGTCGTGTGTGGCAAGCCATTAGAAGGTTTCATATGTGAAAAGTGTACTTATTTTATTAAGGAGTTGAGTTGTTATACCCTCATAGATGCATATAAGGTGACACTATGACATGAATTTGATTCTAATCCAGAGTCACCCCTATATTGCCCACCCGCAGTCTCTTGTTTCTTCTGAAGTTCCCCCATAACAGCTATAAATATATATATACATACATATATAATTATGAATTTTGCAGCATTAAATGATTAAATGATTGCAAAAGTATTATTTAGCTTCTTGGGTTGGTGGGTAAAGACTACGCCACATTGTTGATTGTCTCCCTAGATCCCTACCCATCATCCTGCCCTCTCTCCTCCCCCATCTCTCCCTTCCTCCATTCCCCATACATATCTATAGTTTCCCTAGATTATGTTTTGCTTAGCATTTGGTGAGTCTAGTATAAGAGCTTGACTACCTTTCACCCAAGCCTGAGTTTTGCTCTAGGCTCCACAAATGTGAGAAAATATTTGTCCTTTGACTCTCTGGGTTTGGCTAATTTCACTCAGCATGATTTCCTTCATTGCCATTCATTTACCATCAAAGGCCACAATACTGTTGTTTCAAATTGCTGAGTATAACTCCATTGTGCACATATACCAGAGCTTTTGGATCCATCTGGGTTGGTTCCATCGTTCAGCTATTGTAAATTGAGCTTCTTCGAACATTGATTTTGCTGTGTCACTGTAATGTGCTGATTCCAACTGCTCTGGGAAAATACCCAGAAGAGGGATAGCTGGGTTGAATGGTGGATCCAAGTCTAATTTTTTGAGGATTCTCCACATTGCTTTCCAGAGGAGCTGGACCGGTCAGCAATTCCATGTAAAGTGTATTTTGAAATATCACAAAACAGATGTTCCTTCCAGAAGAAGCCCAGACGCTATATGTGGCTGAGCCCCACAGAAGCTCATCTCTGACCTGGAGTGAGGGTTAGACCTAGTGACTGGCTCCACACAGCCTCATTTTGGGAAGAAAACCCAGGAACATGCAGAGGACAAGTCTGGGCAGCGCCACTTGAGCCAACTCATCAAGGCTGATGTGCCCAGCAATGCCAAGCATTCACCCACCTCCCCCAGGGAGAAGCAGCAGCTCCACCCCATAATAGTCCCCAATCACAGTCAGTTCCTCCACTCCAACGATGGTGAGGTGTTAGAAAGACCCAAGCACACAGTCTGCAAAACCCTGCACCAGGAATTCACTCAAACTCTCCATGTTAGGAAAAGCAAGGGGAGACAAGGACACCGGGAGAGCAGAGGGTACTGAGGACGCATGTGCTGGTGTGCACAACCCTGAGGGCACAGGGTGAGGGTAGGTAAAGGGCAGACCCACAGGGGAAGGACAGGACCTGCACCTTCAAATCAGCGAAGCTCCACCAACACCTTGTTTCCTTCAGGTCTGAGTCCTTAGCCTCTGATCAGGGTGTTGAGAACTGAGATGGGGAACACCTGTGGGCACAGCTAGTTTATACAACACTCCTGGATTTTCTTTCTTTTTGTTTGTTTGTTGGAGACAGAACCCAGGAGTGTCAGGCCTTTTCATTTGTATTTTAGTTTTAGATAGTCTTACTAGGTTGTCCAGGCTCCCTCCAACTCGCCATCCTCCTTCCCCAGCATCCAAAGTCAATGAGATTACAGGCATAGGCTACCATGACCAGCTACAGCATATTTTCTTTAGACTAAATAAAGCCATGGGAAACCTGTTGTCAGGGCCTTAAGACATGGGGATATTCCAAACATTATCTCCCGACAGGCGCCGTTCGATTCTGAAGCACCAGAGCTCTGGCAGCCCTTGCTCCACTCTTAATGGTGCTCCCAGCCTGACAGCACCCCATGCACCTCCCAGGTTCCCCACACAGAGTCCTTAGGAGGAAGCACCAGAGACCCCAAAACCGTGCCCCGTGCTCTCCTCGGCAAGTGCACCCCGCTCGGCTGCAGCTTCCCTAAGGACATTTTTTTGCTTTACTAAGTAGATCTTTGCTTGTTCCTCTGTTGGTGTGTCCTGAATCCCCTTTTTATGGTACAAGAACCAGGCGAAGCTGAGTGGGGTCCCCTTCTCCCTTCTGGGGTCCTCTTGGACCCTTTTCTGGTGAAAATCCTGGCCAGGAACCTGAAGCAGAAAGCATTTCCTTGGAAAAGTCACTGTGATTCAAACACACTAGCTCAGTTAACAGATTTATGAGATCATGATGTTCTTGCTTTTGATAAATGTGACATCTTTGCCTAATATGTGAATCACAAGGAGATCTGAGAGATGCATAGACAGCCAACGGACACACCGCAACTCTTTCTTTGTATGTACAGTACAACCGTTGCTCTAATAGAACAAAGCAACATGTCTGTCCTCTCACATTGTTACTTGCTCCTGACCCTTGTGGCCAAGGCAGCCATAATATACTCATTGAGCACAATTCCAGAACACACTCCACTCTTACGGACTGTAGGTTCTGCTCTTGCCAATTCTTTACTGCACTCGGTATGCTCTGATGTATATCTCCATTTCCTCCCCCTCCTTCTGACCCTGGGAACCACTGTGTTATTCACTTTGTGACTTGTTTCTAAATCTAATCGTATTCCTTAAAAAGTCATTTTTAAAGTATTATGCCTCATTAGTTGCCTGTACTAAATGAAAGGATGAGTTGAAATCCAACTTTGTCTTTTAAGAATAAATTTCGCAACTTTCTAACTTCCTGTCCAATTTAAATGAGTTTCAGCTATGTATTAAGTATGCTTAAACAAAGCCAAAAAAATAAAAAATAAAAATACAACGTATGCCACAAACTCAGGCAGGAATGATTGTTATTTGGTTTAGAGATCTACACAAAGAAACACGGCACAATGCTAATGCCTGCGGACACACCTTAGTGAAAAGAGCCAGCCTCTTGGTTTCATTAAATTGAGTTGGAACGCAAGAGGACTTTATTAGATGTCTGATAAAATGTCCAGGAGGCCTCAGATTTCATTTTTCTGACCTGCTTCTTGATGGTCCTGATCCTGCAGCCTTAAGCACACACCCAGCAATGTTCAGAATCCTGAGCATGAGTCACAGCGAAGAGATCTTCAGCTCAGAGCTGGTCACATTTCTTTTGATCTTGTCTTTCATCCACCCTTTCAACACTGATGGTTCTCATTGAAAAGGTCCAACACCCGTGGGCGCAGCGTCCTGCAGCAGCCTTCTGACACCTTCCTCCGTACTGGGGAAGTTTGACGAGCAGCCCACAAACTACTTTTCCCAGTCCAAGTAGCCCGGCCATGGTTTTGTTGGAATCCAAGCTATTAGTTTTTTCATCTAGTTTAATTGCCCAATATTTAGAATTTAGACTGATCATCACTGAATCACTTCTTTGTGAGTGGAGGAGGGTGTGCCAATTGCCTTTCACAAATAAAATTAATCAAAATGTAATGTTATAAATAATTACTTGATCACAGGTCCTAAGTTTTACAAACTGCTCATAATCAAATAATTACTTATAACACAATTGCATCCAATAGTGAATATCAAGAAAAAAATCTGCAATTACATTGGTTTAAACACACATAAATTTATCAAATTTTGAAAGTAGAGCATAATATTCAACAATTTGGAAGTTTTAATAGAAGTCTAACTAAAGAAATTATAACATCCAGCAAATAATGTAATTGTACAGATCAAACTTTTCTTTTGTGCTTTTTAATTCCTAATTAAGTTATTTAACTTAGCAATATATTTCAAAGGTTTCACAGAGATTATTGGATTTAGAATCACTGTGAGGGATAACAATAAAATTAAATGACCTATTTAAGTCCCAGATAAAGCCTTATTCTCAAGAATAGATGATTTTCAAAGCCCTTAGGCACAAAATTAAATAGACCAAGGAAATAACAGATTCAAACATATACACTGACACAGCTGATGGGGCTGACAGTCTTTCACATCAATTTTTCTCTATTTCTTTCAAAAGTCTTAGGGGTAAATTGAATACTGGTTGTTGAGTAAGACTTTAAAAACCAAGACTGTGCCCTATATTTTTCGTTAAATTTTAATGGCCCATTTCATTATAACACTTCACATCCATCCTTCTCAGCAAATGTGGGCCGGTCACTGAGAGATCGGGAAGTGCCTGGGCTGAATTATGTCCTCAGCCACTCCGGTGGCAAAATAAAGCACCCAGCCCCCACTGGGGAAGATGTGCCATGGAAGGGCCCAGGCCTCGGCTCTCTCTGAGTTCTCTGGATTCTTCATGATAGGAGGTGCCTTGGCCTGGCCTGCACAGCTTCGCTTCCCACACCAGATTTTGGAGCCAGTGTGTGCTCCTGGTGCACTGGGGGTCAGTGCTATCCCAGGAAGCCCACCTGCCCTCAGCAGCCCCACCCACCTGCGCGTCTCCTCCTGGGCTTTTCCAGTTCCTGCATTGTAAGCCTCAGTCTCCCTGTTGAGACATAGCCTGAGACTATAAAGAGGGGTCCTGACATCAGGAGGAGGGAATTGCCTTCGGGAGGCTGCACAAAGCTCCAGGAGAAGGAGCCTGCAGCCCCTCGGAGGCTCTCTCGTTACTGCTCAGGGCAGGCAGGGCTGGCTACTGAGCAGCTGCTGCACCAGCTTCCTCAGGACCAGGGAAAGGCACTGACTATCTGGATGCCTTCTGAGGACACCCACACGGGCCACAAGAACTCCTACCCCCCACAGTTAGCGATCAGATCAACAGCTGGACAGGAGGGCAGCACCCATGGTGTATGCTGGCCACTGTGGATGTTGGCTTTAAACTCTCCAAGGTGCAGCCTTGAACCTCTGGGAATCCTCAAGGGAGCCATCCAACTGTGCAGAGGGCCATCTAGAGGGACCCTGGAATGAAGGGGATGGTGCTGGAAAAACCAGACTTCTGAACACAGTCCAGTGTTCTGTCATGGTTAATAACCAAGCTGGGGCTTCCAGTGGTGAGAAATGCACTCGGATTCAGGGAAACCTTAGTGATGGCAGGACTGTGGACCAGGCAATGAGAGCTCTATTGCCCTTCCCAGTTTCCTCCAAGTTCAAAACCATTCTGAAATAAAAATTCATCTAAAATGAAAACCCAAGAAATCACCAATGGTATAGCAAGTCCCACACTGAGCATGTCACAGGGGATATGCTATGACAAGAATCCCTTCCTGGACCCCAAATAAATGAAAGCCTATTCACAGTTCTGGGAAGGCCTGGGAAACTGTGGAATCTCCTCACCTGTCCAAAGCAGGAGCAGTGCCCAAGGTGGGCTACACCACAGAACAGTGTCATGAGGAATTTTGGGAATAAAAAAATGATGTCCACAAGCATAAGAACATGAGCATTCGCTAGAGACGTGAGCTAAACCATGACAAACCTCTAGCTGGTTTGCTTTCTAGGATGATTGCAAGTTTGGTCACACTGGAGAAAGGACAGGACCTCCCGCAGAACTTGCATCTATCTAGACTGGCATGGCCCTGCATCCTGGAGAGGGCCTGCTGCCCCAGACCTCAGAGGGGATGCCAGGAGACATCCAGAGGCACTATGCAGCCATTGGGCTACAAAATCAATGCACGGCCTTCCTGTCTGGGGGAGGAATCCATCTGCTGTGAAGAGCAGGCCTACAACTCTATAAACCTCAGCGGGGCAGAGGCCAGAGATGTGGACGTGAGGAGGCACTCGCTGAGCTTCCCAGGTGCCAAGGAAACACCGGTCCTCACCCCGGGCAGCCAGTTCTCGTGGGGACCAATGCAGTTAACCTGTGGGAAGGACCCATCTCCCAGTTTTTCTGAGCCTGGACGAGGTGGCACTGGCCTCTTCTGCATAGGGTCAGCCCAGGCATTGACACTATAGAAGTGCAGGAAGTCCTTGAAGAGAACACAGCCTGGCATCTGCTAAGGACTATCACCAGGTGCTTTAGCACTGAGGGCCCTCTTCAAACACGGGCCTTTGAAAAATTGCAAGAACTAGAAGAAGCTAATTCTGCACTGTACGCATGAAATAACGCTACAGTTTCGGGCTGGCCAAAGCCTGAAGTTTCCATAATAACCTTTCAATGCTTGATGTGGGGTTTTTAAAGCTTCAGGCCCACGGAATCGATCCAAACATGACATTTTCCTAATGCAGTTCTGCCCCAGCCTGGGACTCCTGAGGTGGGCTTGTCAGAGGGGACACAAATGGAAACCTTTATGTCACCCTCTCCAGTCATGGCTCCCTTCCATTCTGGTGGAATTTTTGTTAAACCTAACCTGAAAATAATGATCTACTTACATGGCCTGTTGTGTATATCTGTCATATTAAAGTCTGGGCTGTTTGTTTATCCTGCTGTGATCTATAGCTTTCTATTAATTTAATTATACTAAAAGATCTTAAAAGCCTTGGGCTAAGTAACATGTCAATTACAAATGAGTTTAACTTGGAATAAATATACATTTAATACTTGTAATTTATTGCTTTAGATGCAAACAGCCCTCGTGATGGCACAATTTATTATTAATTGCTCCAATGCCTAAAGCCCAATTAAGCAACTCCATTTATATTTTCTTCAGAGAAAGTCAATGTTCATTTCTCATAGGAAGCGCCAGATGTCTATGTTCTCCTTTCTCAAAAGCACTTTTGTGTGGAATGACCACTGCCATGTGTGGAGGAAGAGCAGGTGGGAGGTGGAGGAGGCCAGTAGCAAAGGGGGACTTTCAGAAAAGAGCGACCCCAGACCAATGTGGGTCTCCTAAGAGTGGTTTTCAAATAAAATATGATTACCCTGATTACAGACTAATTAACTGCCTTTCATAATAGTTCAGACTTTCTGCGGCTGCAGCTCAGGTATGCATCTTAAAGTGCAATAATGGTATGTTCCCAGCCGTTCCACGAAGCCTAAAAATAACTCTACTAATACATTTTTTTCAGCTCGTGTATGAAAAGTTACACATAAAAATGTCAGTCCCAGTGCTGAGAACAGATAGTTAATGCCCGCAGTCACATTTTTATGGCAAAAGTTATAAATCCCTGAGAAAAAGCATTTATAGTGGAAACCCTGACACAGTACTTCCTACACTAATGCTGTCCACAAAAGAGAGGAGTTAGGAGCTTCAGACTTTTAATGTGTGAAACGATAAACGAATATATGCAAAGCCTCTTTCAATGTGTTGTTATTTCAATCCCTCCAAAAACTAATAGATGCGTTTTCATTTCTTCATCATATCTTTTGTGATCTTCTGCAGAAAAGCTTCATCCACGAGCAATAATTTATATTCAGATATCCCTAGTAACATTATTATAGTTTGCTGTTCAATGCACTAGGTTTTGCTTTCAATGTGATGCGTACCAGATTGCTCCCAACTCCATCCGTGCTCAAGGGAGTCTTTGATAGGCGTGATCTACCTTCTTGCGGATTCTGGGGCACTTTCTCTTGATGCAGATGCCAACCCATGCCCTGTGTTTCACCCTGGCAATACCTCCTCTGGCAGGCTGGTTCTCACATGCTCTCTGTCCTCATTCAGAAATGTCTTTGACTTGGAAATGATGTGAGAAATCCCTGCATGGTGTGGGGCACAAAGGAGAGAGGCCACCCAAGGCTCTCATAGCAGAGTGGTTCCATTAATTTGTAAATATTGTTAATTAAACCCATATCACATGCTGATGGCATTTAGGGACCAGAGGGAGGTCCATAGGGCATCCAGGTGATAGGTGCTATTTTAGAGATTGTGTGCAGTTGGCTTCTATCTCTAATAAAAATAATGAAAGATCTCCTAAGTGTACCAGAGACGGATGTTGTTTTTCCCAACTTCAAGTTCTGCTAGTAGAGTATTAATTTAATGTCCGAATCTGAAACCTCAAGGGCACATTCTCTGAAAGTCTTCAAAATGCACCTTGAGGGTGGAAAACACTCAGAGCACGGACCCAGCCATGGAAACAGTGGAAGCAATCTTCTGTTCTCCAGACCATCAGAACCCAAGGAGACCATCAGAACCCAAGGAGAGTTCTTGGAGGTTCCTATTCTGCCAAGTAACAGAAGATCAAGGTCTTGCTCCTGAAAGGAAGGCAGGCCTAGGTGACCATTTAACCCGTCTGGTTCATGTTCGTCCTGGTGGACAGTGTCTTCACGGAGCACCATTACCACGTCTACCATGAGATGCAAGGGCATAGGTCTGCAGTGTTTTCACACTCAGGGTGTAATTGCTGGATTTCCATGGAAAGAGACTCATGTGTTTGTTACGGTGTGGGCTTGTGTTGGTTTTGTGTCTGTCTAATGTGAATCATGGAGACTCCAGCTCCCCCTGAGGAAGGAATAACTTGACCCTTCAGGCTGGACTCCAAAGAGAGGCGTGCTTCCAGCCAGTCCTACTGCCGGAACCTTGTCAAGGTGACATAGCTGTTGAACACACCAGATCTGCAAAACAGAGATCAACCAAGAGCTTTTGAATTCATGTTAATGGATGCACAGCATTATTTAAGGAAACTATCACAGAAAGAAAAAGAAATCCCAAAATGTGGTTTCAATATTTCCGTGACACAGACAGTGGTGGAAAAAACCCAGCCATTTATCAACCAATTGTATGCCTACTGAGTGTTCAAGTGCAGAAATATGGTCATGCTTAAAATTTTTTGATTATGTAGAATTTATACACAGGAAGAAAATATAGGCAATGTTTACAAACTATAGCAAAGTAAATAAATTTCAAAATGCTTTATTTAAATGTGCAATAGGCTTATTTTAAGGTACTTAGCAGCAATTTTAATGAGGCTGGATGTTGAAAACTCAATAAGCTCTTTGATTACTATATCAGCTTCTTGAACGGTTGCAATCACTGCAAGTGGGATAAGGTGGTTGGGATGAACCTGCATACATCAGCACGCATGCACATCCACATGCATCCATGTGCAGCAGCTGCACACTGACCACAAGAGGAAGCTGTGCGGGAGACCCAGGGCCAAATACCATGAGCACGTCCCCAGTGGAACTGGCGCTCTGCAGCAGCTGGTGGCTGGGGATTCACCTAAAACTCACTAGGCTCTGGGTGGATCTCCAAGTTGAAGCAGATCTCTGATCTCTCTGACCGTAAAAGCTGGGAGTCAAGTCCTGTGCCTGTCTTCATGTAAGTCTGAAAGGATGCTATCTGAAGCTGGTGGACATGGTCATGGGCCCATATTCCTGGACACACACACGTGCATGCACCAATGCATGTGCACACACACACACATGCACACACAACTGTGCTTGCTTATTTTTGAATTGCCTCCTTAGTTCCAAGACTATAAACACTTACCCAGCTAGCACCATTCACCTGGTCTACATTGTGGTTTTCACATTCTGGCCTTAGAGTGATAGTCACACACCTAATCCTCGTTTGGATACAGAATGATTTCAGAAACCAGTATATAGGGCCATTGCTAGTCTGTATCTCTCCTCTTTGAAAAGGTTTATAAATATTACCCACAAAGTGTCCCCATGACTATATCCGCATCTTGGAACACACACAAATTTCTTTTGCCATGAATTAAACCTAGTTCTGAGTGTGAGAGGAAGGCCACCCTGCTCTGGTACACATTAGAGAAATGAGCAGGGTGAGAGGGAAGCCGGGAGCCCCCTGAACAATACAATATTCACAAAGTGAAGCCACAGCCACAAATAATTGAATTAACCGGTGCAGCCGGGGCTCTGCCTGGGGATTAATAACAACGTGGAGGGGGGTTTGCCGTTCCACACCAGTCATCAATCCCCCGAGACATCCTGCGCCAAAGTCACTGTGACTCTAGGAACCCACTTTTCCACAATAGAGGCTTAAAATGCTTCCCAGGGCTTGGTTTCTTGCAGGATCACCACGTGGTGTACTGGGGTGACTTGGTGCTTCTGAGGAATTGATCTCCAAGGAGCCAGACAAGCTCCTTTTTCCAGAACCCAGCAGCTTAGCTGGGCGAAGTAATCAGAATCTTTTCAATCACAAAATTTTAGAGTGCTTTAAATCCAAATTTACTTTCTCTTGAATCATAACTCTTGAAGGAAGACCTTCTAAAACATGCGTCAGAGCCTCCACCAGCGCCTCCACCAGCACCCACAGTGGGGAGGGTAACAGGCTTCAGAGGAAACTGGCCTGGAGTACGCAGCTTATTTCTGGTTTTCAGCAGCTTGCAAGTCCAGGGCACAAGGCCATCAATGTGAAGTGATCAGCAGGGGGCATGACTCGGTCTGCAGGTCATTCTGAATTAAAGCACATGATGACTCTCAAATGAGAAACTGCATAATTGAAGTTCTCTAAGTTATTATTAATCGATAAATTTATTATTTGCTCCTTTCATTTATGAACTCGCTAGTAACTAACAAAATACAAATAATATTAAGAAAAGAATAATATGAACACGTGGTGAAATCAGGTTCAACCTTGGACATTAGCAAGCTGCACTTTTTAAACAGTTGGGCATATTTTGCAGGCCTTCTGGTTACCTTTGGCCCTCCCTATGTAGGCCCATGTGTGACAGCACAGAGGGACGCACAGAACTGGCCCCCAGGCGACTTCCTCAGGGAGGAGGCAGCCCCAAAGTGCCAGGGAGTTTACTGTCCCCTGGCAGGCGCTGAGCAGATGGAGAGCTGAGGAAGGCCCAAGCTGGTCACCTCCCACTTCCTGTCTCCCTCCCAGGTCATCTACAAGAGAATCGCCTACACCCACCGCTGGCGTCCGGCCCCACTCCCCTGCCCTACCCCTGGGCTCCATCTTGCTGGAGCACGGGCTCCCAGTCTCTCCTCAGGCCCCTTCCGGGGGACCCAGCAAAGTCACGGTCAACATGCATCTGTATGTGCAATTACGCAGATTGAAAGTAGAACCGTGCCATGTCATCAGACTCCGGTGAGCTGCCATGTGCCGACAATGGTTTCCACGATCTTCGATGTTTTATTTTGTTCGCTGAGGTACTGGTACTCTCCATGCACACTGTATCTAGACTTGGGTTGAAAGCGACGTCTAAAACGTACTTCTTTGTTTTATCAAATCATCATTTTCACATTAACTGTCCAGTTTATTTTCTGTACTTTCTTATCCCCATTAACTCTCAATAGCTTGGGTGATATGGGTCTAAAATATTTCTGTCCACATTTATCTCCATTCCTGGCTCACCTCCATAGCTTGTTGAGTAGACTTGGACTGTAGTGAACAGCGCAAGGGGAATCTCGAATCCCGGCTTCCCTTCTGTGACTTGCAGAACCTGGTTTCACTAATGCCGATGATGCGTCCTGGCAGCAGGCGCTTCCTTCTGGGCTCTCTGGCAGAAAGAGGGATGCAGTAAGACAATGGCAGAAGTTGCCTGCGGTGGGCTGAGACTCCTCCACTTCTCCAGCCATGGCGACCTCCACCCTCCAGCACCCCCACCACGTTCTGCCACCTGTAGGGAAGGTGCCACCTGGCACACTTTGGTTTGGGTTAGTGGAGACAGTACAATGATAGAAGAAAGAGAGAGGGAAAGGGAGAGAGAGTCCCAGAGGGAGAGTGCACTGGGTATTCCTGAAGGGAGCACACAGTCCCACTCAGAGTGGCCAGAGACCTGGTCCAGGAGCTCGCTTTGCAAAGGTCCTCCGTGTTTCCAACAGTGGAGAGCAGTTGTGCCCGCCCTGGGTGCATAGGACAGCGGTTCTCAGGCTGTGCCTGCCCTCGGTGACTCTGTGGTATGTAGGACAATGGTTCTCAGGCTGTGACCACCCTGATTGACTCTGGTGTGTAGGACAGCAGTTCACAGTGACTCTGTGGTGCATAGGACAGTGGTACTCAGGCTGTGTCCGCCCTGGGTGACTCTGGGTATGTAGGACAGTGGTTCTCATGCTGTGCCCTCTTTTGGTGACTCTGTGGTACATAGGACAGCAGTTCTCAGGCTGTGTCCATCCTGAGTGACTCCCTGGTGTGTAGGCAACTCTCAGGCTGAGCCTGTCCTGAGCAACTCCACAGTGTCTAGGACATTTCTCATTCTGTGCCTAAACCTGAGTTACTGTGTTTTTAACACCACAGCTTGCCATGAGCTACACCTTTTGAGTGCAAGTGCTAAGGTAAAATTATTCTACACCTTGATCACACAGATAAACAATGACCATCTGCCTGGCACAACCAAGAATCACAAACTGATAAGTTATTTATGCTAGTAAAAATTACCACTTTTGAAGTTATTGAATTAATCAGATGCACATGGATGCACGGGAGTATTAAACCTATTTCAGAAAAACCAGGTCCACTACCGCACACCAGACCTCTGAACGAAGCAATGCCATCACCTAAGGCCCTTCAAAGGAGGAGCACCCTGAGACTGGACACAGCAGCACGCTGACCCCAGCACCTGCTCACTTATCATGAGCCTGGCCAAGGAAAATCCCCTGGTCACCAACCTCTGAATCTCAACAGAGTGGTTTCTCCCCTGGTGAAGATCACACAAGGCCCACTCCAGGCGCACTCTGAGCAGCAGTCCTTGGGCTCCCTGGACAAGCTCTTGGCTAGTTTTGTCTCATCTCACCACCTCTTCACAGTGACTATGTGCATCCTATCTCTGCCGAGCCCTCAATGCCTTCTCCTGAACCCAGAGTCGCCTTCAACTTTCTTAGCCTTTCTGTGATAAATACAGATGTGTTAGAGATATGATCTATAATCATGTATATAACTATAATTGTGTCAAGTGTGATGTGTGACTTGAGTTATTAAGACATCAGTAGTTTAAACTGTAATAAAATAACTTGTGCTTGGCCAGCTTGTGACTATCAGGTGACCCACCAGTGTGGGGCAAACTGATGAAAGCGGTGTAGCTTTTGGATCCTGGCATGGTGGAAGGGGACACATATGTGTGGTCCATGCTAATGGCATAGCTCACTCTCCTCCCCAATACTCCATAATTGCTCTTTTGTAAATTTTTCTCTAAGAGCAAGATTCCTGACAGAAGGACAAGTCCACCATTCAAAGATGTCAACCACTCCCTTTGGGGATCTGTCCAGTCCCAAGGACGGCATCTCCTCATGCATAGAATTTACCATTTCCTTATTTACTGGCTTTGTCTTTCCCTTGTAACTGTCATGAAAAAGAAAGCCATTCCATGTGCTCAGCCTAGCACTTTTTATTTTGGAACCTGGCTGCATGGCCTCTTGCCTGAGAGTTCTGCCTGACTGGTTCATGGGCCACTCCACACAGTGACTATGCAGTGGCATCCTCTCCCCAGAAACCGCCATCCTTTCCCGTAGTTGTGCAGATTTATCTTTGAAATCTGACTTCACAGTTTTAAGTGGACACTTAACCTGAATATTCTCAGATTTCCTTACTTTTCACATGAAAAATTATTCCATCTTCTTTTAGTGAAAATAAAAATATAAATCTGAAAACGAAGCTGGGGAAGGGAACCCAGGCTGAGATTAAGGGGTTGCACCTTCTGGGGTGGCAGGAGACCGACCTTCTTCCTGCACTGCCTCTTCAGGGTGCTCTCCGTGCAGCGTCCATGTGCATGCACACTGTGGCCAGCTCACGTGACCTCTGCAAATAATGTCATGAGTGCTAGCTTGCTGCTCGGTTTCTCTGCTACTGTGTTTTATTCACATGCGTGATCATGAAATGCCATTCTGCACACTGTGCCCTCACGTTTAGGAATCTTCCTGTCACTGGTGCTGTTTAAATCCACGTAACCATAGTCCCCACCAGGGGGTTCTACTTCACCGTATTTCTTTCACATGCTAACAATTGTCAACTCTTACCAAAAGCTTATGAGAGTAATTTATTTGCCGTTCTATTTTGCAAGAAGGATTTCAACAGCCATGTCACTCAGAACATTTCTGTTTTTTAAAAGCTCATATAATAAGCCCATTGTAATCTCCTCTATTGAACTATCAGTGCTTGCACAAACTTTGGCCGCCAAAGATCTTTTAAAGGATGAAGAGCCACACATGAAGAGTGCTGGAATCTGCCTGACTTTGGTGTTTTCTCTGGAACAGCAGTTTAGTCACTTCCTCTCTCCAAACTGAATCTTGTCAAAGCAAGACAAGAAAAAACAAGACACAGCGCCCAGCAAGCGACCACTAGAGGAAGCACAGTGGGGTCTGTGCTGGCACCCAGCAGGGCTAGAAAGTTGCTGTTGGTTGGTTTAGAGATGGAAGACTTCAGGGATCTCTGCAAAGTCCTTTGATGGGGAGACCAGTTGGGCATGCTAGTTATTCCCTTAAAAGAAGATGTCTTAGAAGAAGGCTGCAGTCTGGGTGAGCACATGCTACTCAAGCCATTCTGGAGGAAGCCTGGGCTTGCACAGAGGCGGTCCTGGCCTGGAGCAGTCAGCCCCTGGGCAGCAGAGGTCAGGAAAGGCCTCTTCCACCCACTATCGTCAAGGTCACCACCTTGCTCAGTTTTGATTTGTCCCGTCTCCCCTGCCCCGTTAGAATCATGCCTTCCCAGTAGGCTGCCACCTGCATCACCGCATTTTACTGTCACCAGATGCCACTGATGCCACCAGCCCCAGCTTACCCACTGGATCCAGCAACTGCACTAACTCTTCCTGAGCCAGCCATTCAGCACTCCTTCAAGCCCTTACTGACAAACCTCTGCCCGTCACTGGTGTAGAGACAGAGATTACCCCATAATCTCTCAACTCCCATGAGCCTTGAACTCTGGGGGAAGAGAAGAAAGAATAACTCAGGAAGGAATATCAGGGAGTAGTTACTGTGGGAAGACAAGCAGGTGGGAAAGGGAGAGCGAGTGACATAGGACTTCCTCAGCCCTGGGAAAACGGCCTGCAAGCTGGGAACCATGGGTGCAGACAGCGTGTGGGGGCTGCGCAAGGACTGCAGTGTCCCAGCCTCAGGGAGCAGGTGGTGTGCGGTGTGCACAACCACAGGGACCCTGCATTCAGGATGGGGCCACACAGCGAGGACCAGAGCCCGCAGGCTTGCGCTGCAGGCAGGGTCGCCAGCCTACAGGGATGCTGTTGGGGGTCCAGGACCAGGTGCCATGTGACTGTGCACCACAGTGACAAGGGGACCTTGCAAAAGCACTCGGGAAGCCTTGCTGCACAAGCCGGAACGCCCTGGCAGCCATTGGCCGTGAATTTGGAAAAATCTAAACAAACTCTGGAGTTAAGAGTTGTATATTTTCCTTGAATTTTTTCTTTTTTAATATTTTAAGGGTATGTGATAGCAAATCTCAAACTTTCGTTGCATCTGCATAGTGAACAAAACCATTTTCTGAACTATTTTTACTTTTGCAGAAAATGTGTAAAGAAATCATTCCTTTGGGGCAGCGTATCTTGTCTAAGGTTCATAGCTGTTCAGGAGAGTTTGGAAAATCTCAGACAACGCAGCCAGCGTCCTAGGTGAGGCGGCTGAGTCCCCAGGGCTGCCCTGTGCTTCGGCAAAAGCTGGAGGCTTTTTCGTGTCCCCTTCTCGGTTTTCACCTCCATATCTCACATGTGGGATGGAAACGCAGGTGAAAATGGTTTCTGTCGTAATTTTAGACAAAGTGAGGTATTCTAAGGGAGTTGGTAGATAAAATTTTCTGCAATGACTTTTGAAAATGCACACGTCTTTCAAAATTGCCGAAGGATTCTTAGCTCTTATCCAGTGCAGCAGTCACCTGTACAAACAAGCAGCATAGACTTTCATGCGGATTAATCCGACGAAATGCCCCTCCCTTCTGGAGGACAGTGGGATTCTCACTGCTAACTTTGGGAGTGAATGAATTGGTGGAGGGACGAAAGTGACATTAGTTCAATGGCCACCATCCCAGAAGCCTCTCCACCCGGAGATTCCTGTTTTCCACACCCCAGTGGGATTTGGAGGACACACGCGGACCCTTGCGTTTGGAACAATTGTAGCATAGCAACTCTGCTTAAATTAGCCAGTGATTGTTTATTTTTAACACATTAAGCCCAGAACTTTCATGAAACAGTTTTCAATTCCATCTATTTTTATAGGGCACATATTAAAGGGGGAAATCTGCCTTGGTCTACAAAGAAGCTATCTTACAATTATGTGGTTAACATTGTTTGAAACTAATAAAAAAAGATAATTCAGGACAGAAGCTCCTCACTTTGTACTAGAGTCATGTGTAGCCTGCGCTATTTCTTTGCTCATATCCAGTTCTTTTATTTATTGAATCCTTAATTATTTGCACTAGTTTCTCAACCATCCAACCATCATGAACTTGTCCTTATGTTGATACTTCCTGCCAACTGTTCTGCACATGGAGAATATTATTAGGAATGATACTCTAAATTTAATACGCAGCGACAACTGCTTCGCTTTCATTATGTGTGGTAATATCCATAAATAGATGCTTCCTCCTTGGCACTTACTGTTCCCTCTCCCCACTCCCATTGCCTAATTATGGCTCTCACTTGAATAATTTGGCAAACGCTCACATTGCATCTTCAATTAAAAATAAATAAAGCAGAAGAATGTTCTTTTTGTACTCCTCAGTTTAAAAAAAAATTATCCCTTGGATCTATTAAAGGAATCATTCCAAATCTTCTCATTCCAAATATTCTCTTCCCAGTGTAATTTTTCTGAGGGCAAATTAAATATGTGTGGTATCTAATCCAAATAAACAGTGTGCTTCTCAGCCCCCACACTTCCTGTTGCATAAACTCTTCACGATGGCTGTACACAGCCTCACCGGGCGTGGAGAGCGGGCCGCTGCTTCTGCTTGCTGCAGTCCTTGCTGCTGCTCCGGGAGCTACCGGCCCTGCTTAGCAGAGGCTCCTGGGTCACAGCCGGCCCCTTAGCAGAGGGTGCTGGGAGCCTCCTCAGCCAGCACCCATCTCTTCCTAAGGGGATGGTGGGAAAAGTGACCATGTGCTGCCACTTCCAGGCCACCTGTGACGGTGGTGATTGAGAAGGTGCTGTTCAGCCCACTGGAATTCTTCTCAAGTTGTGCGATTTTGGATTGACCCAGAAGTTTTCTGTGTGGTCTAAGTGGAAAGCCGTGTAAAGGAGACGGTCACAAAGCCTCAAAAATGTCATATTCCACTGGGACACGCATGAGCCGAGGCTGTGCCCTGCATCTTACCAAGAAAACGCATGAACAATAAAGCTGCTTACTTTACACAGAAACCAAAAAACAAACAAAATTTACAAAAGCTGAGAACGCAGAAGAGAGAGTAGAACACAAGAAAACCTTTGTGAGTCCAAGTGAAGTATTCTGGGCACACAGAAGCTCAGGTTCAATTTCATAGCCCCATGCCACCGTGGAGCCAGAGGCCTGGGTGCAGCTCCTCAGAGCCGGCTCGCGGAGCGGAGGCGGGCGTCCTCACAGGCTCTCCAGGAAGCCCTCAGGGAGCAACTTGCGCCACCCAGCGGGGATCAGGGTTCATCTGCCTGCTTCCTGAGCTGAGCCCGTGTCTGTCATGGAGGAGCAAAGCTCTGTGACCTCAGGCAGGACACTTGCGCCAAGTCTCAGGGCTCAGACGAGGGAATCCAGGAGGCCCGTGAGGGCTATGAAGGATTTCCTGGCAATCTCTGAACCACCGCCTTTAAGGAAGAAGTTGTGTTTTATTAAAGTAGATTGAGCCTATGACACTGCATCTAAGTGCAGAGAGAGGTAAGGGTTAGAAGAGTTGAACAGGACAGGAAGCCTCGGACGTGCCGTCTCTAAATGCTGCTGCTGGTCTGCCCCATTCTATCAGTTTTTCTCAGTCCTTCAACTCGAGGCAGAAGAGCCACCAGGCACCACACTGAGCTCTGTGTGACGGCTCTTCATCCCTTGCCGATTTGCCTGCACGATGTGAGAGACAGACACTCTAGCCTCATACGATTTGCTAAATGTCCTGAAACTGTGCTTCTCAATACAGCTGCTGAATTTTAATTTCTAAAACTGGAGGCAATTCAAATTTTAAGCTTGATGTTTCTAAGCAAAAAATTCAAAGTATATTTTTAGATCAAGGGGTTTCTGAAGTATGTAATTTGAAAGAGAGAGCTTGGGACTTAGAAATAAAGAGAAGGAACAGAGCACAGACCGTGCAGGGGCTTGGAGGAAGCAAGGGCCGGGTGCTGGCCCCATCTGTTCTTTGATTTCCCCTCAGGGTTAAAGATCTGGGGCCATAACATATGGTTCCTTAAGGCTGGGGGTACACAGCAGACACTGAGATGAGCACAGGTCACTGTGAGTGACTCAATCCCTTGTTCTCCTGCAGGGAGTCCAATCCCACCAGCAAAAATGGGCTGACCTGCCTGGGGGTCATCTGAGGTCCATGCCACCCACACGAGGTCATTGCCACCTTGACTGCCACTTACAGGTGAGGAACCCAGCCATGCAGAGACCAGAGGTCTTTCCCAGAGAATGTGCTAGCAGGCATTCAGACAGATTCCAATGCAAACAGCTGACTCCAGAATTTGGATTTTTTATAATTGCATTACACTCTGAACTTCAGAAAATCCTTTAATTCCAGATTATGTTTTGAGAATTAAACTTTATATAGTTAATGTATCATAATCTTAACATACAAAATGTTATCTTTTGTTAGAATATTTTTGTTGTTAATATCTTTGTTATTATTAGTTATATGACACTTGATTTTGAAGAATCACTGATAGTCTGCTTATACCATCTTCTAAAAGTGGTGGGCATAACACCTCTCCTATAACAACTTACAAGACACTTTAAAATATTAGATAGCCGATAGCCTGACATTGTGGTAATAGTGAAAAGAGCCAGGCCTTCACCCTTTCCAACGTTTACACTAAATCCTGTACTAGCCATGGATGGCGGCTATGAAGACATTTCACATTTTAATCTTTTTGGAAGAAAATAAACGAGTGGTTGCGATGTAAAAAGGCAGGTATCGTGTCCTGACAAAACCAGAGGGACCAGCTCCAACTGCCCCTACTGGCCCCCGTTTGACCCCCACTGGTCATGTGCCCAGGCCTGCTGGTGCGGGACAGAGAATCTGGGGTGGAACCAGGTCACTCCTGCCAGCCCTCACTGCTGTGATGTGACAAGAGTCTGGACACTTTGTCAATCCAAATGAAACATGCCTTTCAATCAAAGTGGAAACCCTGACACACACTTGCACTACGGAGGGCAGAGGTGGAAGGAGGAGAGGAAGAAGTGGAAGAGGAGGAAGAGAAGGAGCCTGCTCTGTCCTGTGCCTTGCTGGCTGCACATCCTGCTCTGGGCACTGACTTGCGGTCAGGTGCCCGGGCAGGTGACAATGGCCCACTGTGTCCTCCTCTCCTTTGCTGGCCCAGCATGGATGATTGGAGCCGCCTGGGGGGACTCCTACCCCAAAAACAACATTCAGGTTTTCTTTCTGTGAATGTTTGCATGGATGGATTTGAAGCACCTTTGTTTTAAGGAGCACAATGAACCACATTGTGCGTGCGCTCAACAATTACTCGTTATTTAACACACCGAATCTTGAATTCCCTCCTCACTGTGACGAACCACACTTCACTTTTACCTGGAAGTTCCATTCCTTACTCAGAGGTTCAACTCAAATGTTGTTTTTTACCTTTCTGTAATGAGTGACTCTTTTTATCTCTAACACTGATTTCCTGAGCTCTTGAGATTTTTTTCCCCAACCTGTGAAAGTGAACATTGTTCTAAAATTTTGTTGGTAGAGGCAATGATTTCCAAAATAACTCTCATGTGATATTCTAATCAAGTTTACAGTAAAACAACAGAAACCAAAATAATTAGCAGCACTGGTGGGCAGCACCCACCCCGTGTGCATGATGAGGGACTCTGGGTGACCTATAACCCAAAGCAGCCACTCAAGTCACAAGCTAGTTTAAAACAAAGCTGTGGCTGGAGTGGTGGCTCGGTGGTTACAGCGATTACCCAGCGTGCACCAGTATGCGAGTTCAAACCCCAGCACCACGTACCATGCACACAACTAAGTGTCTGAGCAACAAAAGCCATGTGAAAAACTAAATAAAAATTGATTCTTTCTGTCTCTCTCTCTCTCTCACTGTCCTTCTCTCTTTAAAAAAATAAACATAAAAAATAAATAAATAAGTAAAACAAAGCTTGTGCTGGCACTTGCCCTGGAAAGCCCCATTTCCACAATGGGTTCCCAGACTGCTTTTGTTTTTTATTTTTTTTTAGTTTAGCCACCATTTTCTTGAGAATGATCTGGGAAATAAAGTCACATTTCCTGTGTCCCTCAATAGTTCTATACGGAAACTGGATGTGGCGTACATATTGGGTTTAGTCACTGAGACTCTAACGCGATAACGGAAGAGACACCCACAGAGGATCTGCGAAGCCCAGAGGACAACTTACTGCACTTCTGTCAAATCTTGCATTTCCTAGGGAATTGGCCAGTTTGGTTGTGACTGTGATTCTTCTGGCTCTGAGGTCAGTGGAACTCGGTTAGGCAGGAAGTTAAGGTGCACTCAGTAAGCTGCAGTCTGAGGTGATGTTCCTGCCCACCCAGTGGACACTCAGCAACATCTGTGAAGACTTCCATTTCCTGTAATCAAAGAGTGCCCCTGGCCTCAAGTGGGCAGAGACCAGAGATGTCACCAGGTAGCCTTCAATGAGCAGCACAGCCTGCACATAGGGCCCCGCTGTCAACCAGGTGGAAGCTGTAGGCTGGGGGAGGGCCTGTGGTCCCGCTGGACACTGTGACCTGGTAGAGCCTGGCGTGCTTTCTGGGATTCAGGTGACACACTTGAGGGACATGTGGTGTTGAGGTGACTCACTCAATGTCTGCTGAGCAGCCAGACTGTTATGAGGACCTGGATTCTTCCTGTAAATTGTAGAAATGGATGAGTGGGAGGAGCCACTCTGGAAGGCGCATCGATTGCCTTGGTAGGTCTGCCCGGGCACGAAAGCCACCCTGGCCCTCTGGGTTTGCACCCTGGGTTTCCCACTCTCTGCGGTGCACCTCTTGGACGCTGCCGGGGGCGGTGGCTCCAGGTCTGTGCACAGCCCACTGGCAGTCTGGGGTCTCTGAGCCCCAGGTTTCCAAGGCCTTTACGCCATCTGCCCACAGGGTCTGCGCAGCGCTCGCTGGGCTGTGGCTCCGGAGCATCTTTTTGACCTCATGTTTTTGGCCTCAGCTCCTACTTCTCCACACTGGGTTCGATTCTGAAAAACTGTTTTTCTGATACTCACTTTGAAGAATTGTCTTCTTTAGAATCGAATCCCTCCTCAGAGAGATGTGTACGTTCCCGGCCTTAATGACTGAGATTCCCCTGCGAGCTGTGAGCTTCATATGCAGAGAAAATTGTGTTTGCCACATTTACTTTAAATGATGGATCTTGATTTGTGTAATTCCTGAAGCTGTGAGGCACGAGGAGGCCTCCCAGAAGCCAAACAGAGAGCTGATGTGGGATGGAGAGGCCTCCATGTTCTCCATAACCCAAACCCGTCATGCGAGGGCCTCATCAGAATCACACTGCCTAGACACTGTTTAGGTAAACACAAACACAAAAGTGTTTGATGCTCTCCCAACAGAACACTCGTCTCTCTGATAACAACAAAAAATATGGGAGCTGTAGAAGGGCCCCTTTGTCAAAAGCAGACTGATATGACTGCCTCTTCATGTTGAATGACTTTGAAATGCCTTTCTTTCTTTCTTTCTTTCTTTCTTTCTTTCTTTCTTTCTTTCTTTCTTTCTTTCTCTTTCTTTCTTTTTAAAGAGAGAGGGGGACAGTGAGAGAGGGAGAAAGAGAAAATCAATTGTATTTAAATTTTCATGTGATTTTTGTTGCTCTGAGACTTCGTTATGTACGTTGCTGGGGTTCAAACCTGCATCTTCGTGCATGCCAGGGAAGCACTATAACTGCAGAGCCACTGCTCCAGCCCCTTTGAAATGCCATTAAAAGAGAGAAAGAGAGAGAGGGACAGTGAGAGAGAGAGAAAGAGAGAAGAAGAAGAGGAAGAAGAAGAAGAAGAAGAAGAAGAAGAAGGAGGAGGAGGAGGAGGAGGAAGCAATTTATGTTTAGCTTTCCATGTGACTTTCACTCCTCTGACACTCACTTGGTTGTGTACCTGGTGCTGGGATTTGAACTCGCATACTCGCACATGCAAGGCAAGTGCCATAACAGCCAAGCTGCCTCTCCAGCCACCCCCCCAGTTTGAAATTCTTTTAAAGGAGCAGAAACTGTGTGACATTCTTCTTGAGAAGTTACTGAAATTATTAAATGGAAAATTTTAGGGTGCTAATGACATTTAGGGTGAAAGCTTTCCATCTGGGTTCATGATATCATACAAAAGTTCCGTATATTCTTTGGGCTGGCCAGATTTTTAAATTTTGATGAATGATAGGGGACCCAGGATGTCATCTTTCTCTGGACATTGTAGATGGACTCAGCTCTTTTGAGGTCGAATTGGGAATTTATTGTAAAGATAAAAACACATATGCTAGTATGAAACAATACACATTTTTATATCAACCTTGGGGCAAAGTCATACATGTGCAAAAAGAATTTATAAGGGAATGAACAGTCAAATAAATGATCTCGTAAGGGCAGAATCAAAGAATTATTCTTAACCCACTCATTTCCCTCACTTTTGATGTTCATTTCAGCAGTAAATCTTTTAAAAGACAGCTAGAACATAAAAAAACCCAAAAATATAAATAAAAAATAAGATATAATCAAATGTTGTGAACTACAATCATCCCCAAGGTAACATCTTCAATGAGAAAAGTAAATGATTGGTAAATTTGGAAGAAGAAACCAATGTCTTTTCAGTACATCCATTTGTAGATAAATGCATAAGGGATGTCTGGGAATCAGCTCCAGAGCCAGAATCCTGGGCTCCACCTGAGAGCCCGGCTGCTGCGGTGGGGAGCTTGGCCTGTCTAGTGATGCCACCAGCATCAAAGGGGACAACAGTGAGTCAGAGGGAGTGGGATGGCTAAGCCAAGCGCGGGAGGGGCGGAAGGGCACAGGGACCCTGCAGAGAGCATGGTTCTGACTCTGCAGTGGGGAGCTGTTGGGGATTTCAGCGTGTGCCTGAGGACCCTGATTTGGTTCTTACTTTGACTGCAAGGTTGGTGTCCATTGGGCAGCTGCACGCAGAGGTTACAGGGGCTTGGAGCGGGCTCAGCCCTGGAGAGAAACAGAGACCATCCTGGTGGAAGATCTGAACAGCAGCAAGGGCATTCTGAGCAGGCTGATGGGTGCTGGACACAGGCAGACCTTGCTCTGGGCTCTCTGTGCAACGTGCTTTCAGCTGCTGGAACATGGCTGGGAATGTTGGGAGCTAATGGAGGTGCTCATTCCAGTAGAAGGCATTTGCCATAACAGGTGTACACGGAAATAAAGCTAGAAATCCTTCCACTAGGGTACGAGCGACAGTGGAATGACTCAGATGTCCCGGAGGTGTGTTGGTTCCCTGGCGTGGGTCTGTGCATGGCTGCACACACTAAATACTTCCTGGCTTTCTGTGAAAAGCGACTGTGTCCTCTTTGTGGAGGTCATAAGCAATGCCTGGAGCCACGGCAGCCTTAGAAGAAAGAAGGGGGCGTTGGTGGAGCAAAGAAACAATCTGCCTACTGAAATCTTCTACCTCAGAAATTTATTAATGAATCCCCAGCTCCGTCTGGGACAATAAAGTCTTAGTAGACAAATTAGACACAGAAAGTGAGGTAAATGATGCTTTAATTATTTGCAGAGGTTTCCTGGGTCTGTGCCAGGTCTAAACCTGTAATAACACTTTGTAAAATGAGCCCAATATCACACTGGGGTTTAACATAATTGTGTGTGGATGGTGATTAGCTAAAGACCAATGAAATAAAATTAAGCCCAGTGATGATCCATAATAGTCACAAAATAAAAATTTAAAAAATGCCTATAAAGAAAAAAATCTTACAGTTGAAAGAGAGACTTTGAAATATCTTCTCTCAGAATCATTATGGGGGAAATTTTTCGCTGTACCCCGAATTCCTCTTTACGGCCTTTCTTAAAGGGAAAGGCCAGCATGTTGCTGAGGAAGGTTTGGGGTGAGACGGCAAAGCAGCGTGTGCTGGTTGTGGACTTGGGGTTGTGTTTGGATTTGAGGGCCAATCTCTGCATGGTGTAAAGCAGAAGATGGCCACAGTAGAAGACCACGTCCCCAAGAGTTTACGCAGTGACAGTGTCTAATCAGTGTGACTGCTCCAAGACTGATCATCCAGCAGGCAAACGGAGCCACAGAGGTGGCTTGGGACAAGCTCTGTGCTCGTGTGGTCCTGAAGGTAGATGCTGGCCGGTGGCATGCCGTGCCTTTAACCACGAGGTGGGGACAGGAAGGGATGCATCGGGAACAACTCTGTTGGAAAACTCCTATAAATTTAACTAAACAAGGACCATTTGCTTCAAAGCCACAGAAAGCCCGAGTGTAAAGGAAATCCAATGGGGAGGCCCAGCACCAGGTCCAGGGGCTTGGACGCACTTCCAGGCCTTCCGTACAGTCTTCTCCTCCCTTGCTGAGGCGGTGGCCTCAGTCCATCTAGGATCAGCAGAGTTCATAATGCACAATTTGCCACTTGCCACAGCATGAGGTATCACAGCTAGATCAACAGTGGATCTCATCTCCATGTTGCTTTCAGCTCTCCAAGAAAGCAGCAAGGAAGAGAAACAGGGGACATAAAACCCAGAGATTTACACATCTCAGGACACACAGTGACATTTCAGTCTTTGAGGTGCCAGTAAAATTATGGAGTATCCGATAACAGCTATGCCTGGTGCTTTCTTTGACTGATGAGAACCCAAAAAGAGAAGGACAGAAAGATTAAGAAGACCCTAAAATCCATATGACTCAATAAAACTGCCCGCATTTACCAACGTCACCAACTGCTCCCGGCACAGCCCACAGCGGGAGCGAGCGCAGAGACGTGGCTCTGGACGCCATCGGCGCCAGGAAGGCAAAGTTCTGGCAGGGGAAATGAAGCAGAAGTTTCAATTAGATTAATTAACAGATGAAATACAACAGAAAACCAGAACCTTCTCGTCCCTGAAGGTCGTTCTTCCAGTGCATAAATGCGGGCGGGAGCTGGAGGTGCCTGGCTTTTCCCACTCCAAGCTGCTTGCACCGCAATCCCATTCGCTTTTTATTGCACTCTCAAATCCAGAGTCACTTAAACTTTTGCCCTACATGAGGGGAAAGTCTCAGAACTCATAAATGCGATGGTCACGTATTTTCCTAGAAGTAAATGAAGAGCCTGTGCTGCAGGGAGCACACTGTAAACAGCTCCTGTCTTTCCAAAGGTAGCCTTTACCTTGGCCACCGCCTTGGCCTAAGGCCTGGAAACTTTTAGCCAATACAGTAAAGTGAAGCTATTGCTTCAGTGGAAAGCGTACAGGACTGACTAATTACGCAGGGCTAATGTGGAGGCTGTATGTTGTCAACCCTGATGCATGGTGACATCAGTGGCCTCCCTCACGGTGGCACCAGGAGCTGCCCCTGCTACCCACCTGTGCTGGACTGAAAGGGAAGGAAAAGGAAAAGAAATGGAAGGCACGGAACAGCACAGAGAAGGGCAGGGAGGGGATAGAGGAAGAAAGGAGAGCCAGGGTGGGAAGCTTATGCCCAGTGAGCTTCCGTGACCTCAATCGCAAGCAGGCTCCAGAGGCGCTCCAGGGTGGACACCGATAGCACCCAGTGTCTGTCCGAGAACCGAGAGGCTTCTAAGCTGCAGGGACAAAGGACAGACACCACACTGCAGGACAGGCTGCATGAGACTGAGAGTCAAGACCCACAGAACACTCCGTAAGCATAACTTGGCTTTTCATAAAAATGTATTACAGTGAGTTCCCTTTTGTGTTCAGGTAGGTTTATTATTTCTTTTTACTCTGCATACGCTTAATGATTTTGAAAAAAGAAATTACCGGCTTACGTGACATGTAAAGACTCTGTAAGGCCAAACTGCTCCAGCCCAATGACAGTCCCAAGGGCTCCATAGCTAATTCCTGCCAAAGCCAGCCCGCCCTGAACTGCAGGTGAAGGCAGCTCACCCACAGATGGAAACTTCCTGACGCCCTCACCTCCTCAGGTCCTCAACCCACTCTTCCTGTCTTTCCAGACTTCAGGACCTGTTCCCTGACTATCACCCCACGCGAATCATGCATGGGGGACCAGCTCACGGTTACATTTAGAATCTCAGCAAAGCAGTTTCCCTGCACAAAGAGAAGCTGCTGTAGATGGGGAAGGCTGAGGCTGGCAACCGGGGTGAGCCATTGACGCCCTTCACCTGCTGTGGGTCTCACAAAACAGCTGTCATGTGATCAGCCATCCAACATGCACACAGATGAGTGAGGTGCATTGAAAAATTAAGAAAAAGCTTGCACTTTAGTGCTGTAACCCTCTTGTCAAAAAACGATTGCTCTTCCTTTCTGTTGGATGCCCAAGAAGGTTTTGCCAAGAAAGAGAAGCATTAAGAACGAAAAAAGATACAAGCATGATAACAAAGCACCAAGTGGCTCCCACAATGTGTATTTTTCAGTGCAAGGGCTCTGGGGGGCATTGTGAGAAGCTCTGGGACTCTGTGCCCTTCCCTTCCCTTCTTCCTGGCTGCATGAATTCTGATTTAGGATGGGATCCTCTCTTGCATCTCCATCTGTGAAGCCAGCGTGGTGGAGAAGCCCACAGAGCTGTTTGCGGTTTGCTTGAGCTTAGAAATCAACAGAAAATTAAGACCAAGTGCTGACTGCGTGCCTGGAAGTCTTTTTATAGCAGAGCTGCAGGAATGCAGAGTCACTGAAGCGAGCCCTTTGAACCTCCTGGTTTGTCTGTTCTCCAGAGCTATTGATGTATGGACCTCTCCTAATAAGACTGGCTCTTGGGCACATACCATTGACATATGGTCAATGCAAATGACAGCACTGCACCGGCATGCTGACATACCTCGGAGTAGGCCTCCCCTTCATGTGGCGAGGTTGGCTCTGTGAGCAGGAAAGCCCCCTAGGACGAAGAGGAGAATGCCCATGATTTCAAGAGCAGACAACTTTAATCCGCCCCTGAGGCATAGTTGGGAACCCTTGTCATTGAGTTCCCATCTCCTCTGTCCAGGTGTTACACACCCCCCCTCCTTTCCCAGATAGAGGAAAAAAACAGTCCTCTGGCTGTCCCTTGCTGAAGGCAAGCACGCACACAGCAGCATCCTCTTGACTAATTAATTGCAACACCACCTCTTGCATATACAAGGCTTTAGCAATAGCCAAACAATTCCCAACGCATGCTCCCGTCTAATCTCACAATGGACCTTATGAGTAGTGATCAGTGCAGATGAGAACCCTGCATCTCAGAGCCATGGGCGGGGGTGAAGGTGATGAACAGGAAGCCTCACACGCGGCTGCGACTCAGTTTTCCCAGCATCACCACCAAGGCTCATATCTTTATTTTGCAACCTCATCCGGAAGTTCTTCACCATGGAGTAAATGCCAAGGAGTCTGTGAACAGAAGACCGCGTGTGAGGTTTCTTGAGAACAACACACGGAATGAGGAACAGCGCAATCTGAAGCGGGAACTGCACGCGGAAATGCTTTCTGCGTAGCTTGGGCGACATTGCCCTGCCCAGCTAGAAGGTGCCTCTTACGCGGCAAGGCTTGGTATCCCAACAGCATGAATGGCTTTTCTTTTCCACCAGTCTTTTACCTTCCCCATCAAGCCTCAAGGAAAGTGATATCAAGATGGGGCTAACAGAAGACCCCAGCTGGGAGACAGCTGGCTTTCTCCGTCCATGCAGCTGACTTTTCAATGGACTTCAGCCTGAAATTTGGGCAGCATTCTTAAATATATTGAAATTTTACTGTCACGCTAAAACTCTAACCATCTTTTCTTAGCAACAATGTCCATAGTTTTGCATGTGAAATATTTGGTGGGCTGGGGTGCAGCTCAGTGATAGAGCACAGACCTGGCACATGTGAGGTGTTCAGAAAAGCAGGAGCAGGAGGAGGAGGAGGAAGGCAAAGAGGGAGAGGAGGGTGAGGAGGAGAAGGAGGAGGAGAAAGAGAAGGAGGAGGAAAAAGAAAGAGACAGAGGACAAGGAAAGGAGGAGGAGGAGGAGGAGAAAGAGGGGGAGGAGGAGCAGTAGCAGGAGGAGAAGGAGAAGAAAGAGGAGAAAGAGAGGGAGGAGGATGAGGAGGAGGAGGAGAAATAATGAGAAGGAGGAGGAGGAGGGGGAAAAGGAGAAGGAAGAGGAGGAGTAGGAGCAGCAGGAGGAGGAGGAGAATCAGCAGCAGTTAAGTTCAGGAATATTCCATTATTCATCCCGTGATACTCCATTTGAAGACACTGGAGCCCCACTAAAGGGAAAGGAAACAAAAACACAGCACAAAGCTCCATTTGGCTTTTATAAAATAAGGTCAATAAAGTTGTGAAAACTCATCCCTAGTTTGTCCCAAAGCGAGATAGGCAGAGCATGCGTGCTCAATAGAGTGTCCCAGCGGCTTCTGGTCTGTCTTGATGTTTCTATAATTTGGATGACTTACAACACTCTAATCTCTTCGTACAGAAAAGAGAACTGCACTGCATGTGTCTTAATTTAATTGGGGTTTGTATAGATCCTCAGGTTTCTTGCGTAGATTCAAGGTTTGCTGAGGGTCAGTTGGTGATTGAGCTTGTTTTACTGAAGTTCCATGGGGGTGCTAATGGTTTAAGCCTTTTTTTCTATTTCTCAGTCCTGGGGATCAGATGCTTTAGGAAGTAATGATTCAGGCCTGGAACTTCCGACTTGGGAAGCAGGTGGGTGTGCTCAGAGTCAGACGGCTACTCTCCCTGAGGGAGCTGATTCACATTGTGCCACCGGCCCCAGAGGGTGCCTGCTGGATAAGCTAAGGCAGAAGCAAAATCAAAGCTACTGAGCACCTGGTTTTAAAAGGAAAAAACTTGGTGCAGGTGATTGTGAGCCTTTCTTGTCACCTTAAACGTAGTAACCCACAGAGTCTGCTGCCTCCCCAAGTGGTGTTGGCTGACCCTGGCCAGGCTTTTCTCACGAACCTTCCACCTATGTCAGGTCTAAGTGTGGACTGAGATGCACACTGACTTCTTACACACCCAAACCTGCACATCCCTATGACATTGGCTAATGTTTGGTTTGATTTTGAGAATCCTAAAAACTTAGGCAAAAAAATAAAAAAAAAAAAACAAGAAAACAAACAGAAATTTAATTTTCTGCTTTCCTTTATATCTGCCTACTTTTTCTTTCTCTTTAACAACAAGTAAAGTATCGCACCAAGGCAACATAAACAAAAAGAAGCAAAGCCTTAAGAAGCCACAGTAATGTTCTGCAGGAAGCTCCCTGGTTTGGGATCCAGGCCCGGTACTCCACGCCAGCCCATCCTGTCCGTCCAGGGACAGATCAATGCGTCTTCAGAGTCTCCAGGTCCATCGTAGCATCCTGGCGGGCAGCCGCTGTGGCCCAGCACGTCCCTGCTGGATTCTCCGGCCCCTGATTCCCAGGAACTCCTCCTCCGCAGGCTGGGGACTATGCGTTGGCCCAGGCCTAGCTGCATGAGCACTGACCTGCAGCACAGATGCCTCCCTCAGGTGGCTGGCAGGACCCTCTTCCCTGACGGTGGCATCTTCTGTCACTGTTCTTGTCAACTGTAAATACTCTGAGGACAAGGCCAACATCTTTCTGACACCTGATTCTTACACACCAGCCTTGAAGTATACAATTGTTAAGTGCACGTGAAAGATGGGAGTAAAGAATGCTTTAAGAAAAAATCCCTATGATATTCTTAATCACTGAACGTAGCACCATTATGTTAGGATGAAGGGGACATCATTTCAAGAAGGTCTCTTCACAAAATAACGCATGTTCTTCGGACAATTAAACTCATCAGAAGAAAGACTGGGACGGAGCAATGGCTGTTTTGTATCACAGAAGGGTGCTCTTTTGTTAATATTGGCAGGGATAAAAGCTTGCGAGCGCGGCGATCAGTGCTTGACTTGGCATAGAAGGCATTCTCGCGTGTCAAAATGAAGCACGGTCATTCGGGATGTTTACTTAGCTTGAAGTTCAGCACGCTGACTCTGAGCTGTGTAAGTGGCATTATATAATCACTTATTTCTTCAGATGCATGGGTTACCTGGTTTGTCCTCTGTGGGAGCAATAGGAGATTTTCATTACCAACCAATGTGATTTGCTTTGGCAGGGAGGCAACGTCTGGAGTGTAGGGAATCGCGTGGGCAGGGGGCGCCTCCGTTCTTACACTTCAAAAGCTGTTTTGTGGGGATGGCAGCTGACCAGCACCAAGTAGCCAGAGGCTATGAAAATCTTCAGTTTCTCTACAAATCAGCCATTATGTGAAGCTTTTCCTGCACACGGCCGGCCGGAAGGGAACCTGGAAGCCCACAGGCTCCTGTGTTCAGAGGACTCCGCCTGGCCCTGAGCAGCAGCAGCCCCTCCTGCCGCTGACTACCTCCTCTGAGTCAGGGACATAGAGTGCTGTGCTGCTGGGCAGGGGCTGCCCAGGTGCTCAGGCCCTGCAAGACCATGGTGTGGCTGCTGACCTGCCCTGGTGTGAACGTCTGGACTTCGTAATCAAACAGCACGCTTTAGAAACCCGGTGGGCTGGCAGGGAATGTCAGGGAATCAGCGTGGACCAATACACGCTGACAGCCTGGCTCTCGGATACGCAGTGGGTGCCACAGGGAGTGGGCGAAGTGCACCCTATGGCCCGCTCCAGGACAGCAGGCAAGTCTTTCCTGAGACCTCTAAGCACAGCGTAGCACCACGCAGCTGGGTTCTGCCGTTTGCCCAGAAAGTCACGCTGAAGTCCCGGCCACCGACCTTGTCTGGAAGTCGGGTCTTTGTGGATGTGATCAGGTTAAATCTTCCTAGTGCCAGGACTGCTGTCCCATAAGAACAGGAAAATCTGGACACAGACAAACAACAGGAAGAGGGCTGCATGGCCATGAAGGCAGAGCCAGGAGCACAGCTTCAGGTGCCAAGGAAGAGAGCCCAGCAAGCAGCAGCGCAGCAAGAAGCCGAAGACCCACGCCCTCCATCCGGCAGAGAGAAAGTGCTCACTTACTCACCTGCTCACACCTTGGTCTCAGGATTCAAGCCCGGAATTGAGACCATGCTTCTCCTGCCCTAAGTCAGCTGGCTCTTGTGCTGCAGCCCTAGAGGACGGAACCCTGGGAGTGACTTCTGAGGGCGTCCTCTCTCCCCACCACTTTGCCCACCAGGTCTAGGGCATCAGATAAAGTCACAGAGCACAACCTCCTCACCTTCCCAGATGCCGATTTCCTAATGTTTGTAGCCTCAGCCCAGCCTCGACACCAAACGGACCCAGCAAGGCTTGGAGGGTGGATTGGGACAAGAACACTCAATCACACCTGACCACCAGCTAAGCAGCAAACCTAGGAGCAGTTCTCTAGCCATCTTCAGTGTCTCTTCGGGGTGTTCTTATTGTCACCTGCTCCCTCGACTCATACCAGAGTAACCTGATCACCCATCTGAGGGTGTAAGCTTGACCTTGAGCCACCCTTATTCGGTACTGATTTCCCAGGTCACAGCAGTGTTTCCAACCTTAGCTCTTCTCTGCCCTTCCGTATGGCTTGAGCGCGGTACACTACTCTCCAGTTTCACCTCATGAGATCATGCCCACGGCAGGAGAGCTCAGCAACACCCCTCCATCAGCTTACCTGCCATCTAACAAGCAAGGCTTCGGGCAAAGACTGTAGCTAACAGTGCGTGGGGAGACAGGTGAGCCACGCTTTCGCCCACAACCATCTCTCCGGAGACTGCTGTCACACGCACCAACTCTCACACGGATTTAGCCCCAAACTACCTGGACCATATTATTTAGGCAGAATTATGAGTGCTAGCTTAAAATCAAGTATACAACAGAGCACATTTCTAGAAATAAGAACACTTTCCCTTCATGTGTTACGTATTCATACATCTGGACCGGATGGAGGTGAGGCCAAGGACAGCTCTGCATGAGCCTTGACAAGTTGATCTTATTACACATGGCTGTCAACGTCATAGCACACCTCAGTAGCTGGGTGGGTGACACTGACTTCCCCTCAAGGGGTCACCTTCTGAGTTGGAGGTGTCAGGGGCAGAGTGCTTGTCTAACCCTCCCAATGCCTGAAATCAACCATTTTCAACCTGGAGAGATGTTTCCAGGCCCCACTTTGACATACACATTTATGAGAATTTTCATTATGTTCGAATTGAATTCACAGGGCACAATCTTACTCTGTGGGACCAAAACTACTCCTTTGAAAAGCTTGGAGATTCCTGAAGTACACATTTAATGAAGGAGCGGCTCTTGTTTTACAGACTAGCAGGGATGGTTCCCTTGCTTCCTGACACAGGAGTAAGTTCAGCCAATTGCAAATATCTCTGACATTGATTCGGTCTAGCGAGAGATGGACTGTTTACAGATAATGCACTTTCCCACTTTTTATGAAAATGATGAGTTATCAACCTTTTGCTTGAAGGCACAGGATATAACCCCATCTTCATTCGGGTCCATTAAATATGCCCAAGACCCAGCTGTCAATAGCATTGTGGAGCAAATTTAATTTCCAGAGTCAATATAGAGCCAGCTGCATTAAGCTTAAGATAATTCTGGCACATTATTAATTTGAGTGGCCATGTACGGCATTGTCTACACAAGATTGGAGCCCAAGTTTTCATAAGCAATCTGCACATAGAATGCAGTAGGCCAAGGTTGTAAAGAATACTAACAATAGTGATCTGGCTTATTAACCACTATCGATCGCCTTCACGGTGACACGCTCCGGAGGCATCAGAGGTGAAACCTCGGTACATGTGGCACTCGAATTCTTGTTCCAACAAAACAGTAAACATCCCGAAGAGTTGCAGGAGGCACGGTGTGGAGGCTTTCTTTAAAGAAAGATAACAACTGAATTTGCAATTGTCAAAAATTCATGGCTGACTACGGACCTGGGTGCACCTAGAGATAGCGCAGCTATTAACATGCATGCAGCTGTGCACTTCCTGTGTGTGGGGTTCTGATTAGTTGTTGCACACTCCATGTGCTGCCAGGGACTCTTCTTCCAGAACATTGTCCTTCTGAGCCCTCCCCTGCTTTGCCTTGTGCCACAGTAGTCACTGACATCAAATACAGCCCCAAATTGGGTGTGGTTTACCTTTCCAAGGTGGATAACTGCCCCTTGGCCCGCCCAACTCAGGTTTAGTGGGATTCTCACTTCTGGTCCCCAAGAAACAAGGGTCAGAACACTCAATGCCCTGTCCTCAGCTGCTGGAGAAAGAGGTTGGTCCTCATTGGTCCATCTGAGTGTGAGGGCTTCCCCATACCAACACCACAAGCAGACCCCAGTCTGGTCCCAGCCCTTGGCCATAGCTTGGCCCACTCGGGCAGTTAGCCATGGTGGACACAGCTTGAGTGCAGGAGGTGGACAGACACCATCACTTCCAAAGCCTGAAGCTCAGAGCAAGACATTTCTGTTGTTTCCCTTTGATTTTTGGAGTCAAGCATCCTGCTATGTTGCCCAGATGGGCTCTGACTTTGGACCCTCCAACCTCAATTTCCCAGGTAGCTAGGCTTGCAGGCGTGTGCCTCCCTTGGCTTCAGCAAGACAGTTTATGCCTGTGGAGCTCCATTCCTTCTGATTTAAGTAGCAAAGAGTAATTGATCTGTGATAGCCTGGATCCAACTAGAAAATAAAATCACTCTAGGTGTTTTGAACAGAGGAAAGAGAAAGCAGGAAATGTGTTACACACTGGCAGCGAGGTACTCAAATTCCACCGTGCAGGTGGTGGTGGTGAAGAGCCAGAGACCAGCCAGGGCAGGAAACTAATCAGCCATGACTGGGCCAGCGAATGGTACACCACATCCAGAAGTTGAGGTTGGTGCGGGGTCCAGGGTGGGGCTACCCAGAAACAGCCAAGCTGCAGGGCAGGCCAGAGAAGCCAGGGGCAAAGGGAGTTGCAGAAGGTCCTCCCCAGGGTGCAGGCACAGAAAGAAGGACCCTGAGCAAAGCAGGCGTGGGAAGAGGCAGGAATCAAAGAAGCAAAACAGAGAGAAAATGTCCTTCCAAAGGAGCTGCTTGTTTTCTTTTATATAGTTATCAACATGAAAACTATTTTTCTTCATCCTTTGTTAACATAATTGGAAGAAGGAAATGTTATCAGAACAGAGCTCAGCTTAGAAATGAACAAGACAATCTCTGGCACTAGGCAGATGTGTCACGCAAGGGAGCTGGCTTCACAGGTGTCTGGGAGGCTATGCAGCATGCACACAAGGCAAGGAGCAGCGGAATATAAGATCCCTATCACAGCTTTTGATAATAGACTTAGCACCACTGCGCTGGGACAGGAGAGAGCCAGGGAAATGAATCCACGTGGGTTGTTTCAATAAGGAAGTTCCAGGCCTAACATGTCAAGATAGCCTGGCACCCTCAGGTGAGCTTGCATCTCGCAGGAGGACTTGCATCACTGAGTGAAAGCTCTGGGTTCTGGCAAAATGCTCACCAGTTACTGGAGGCCTGACTTTGCCTAAGTCCAGCTTTTTCTCATACTTGACATACTAACTGCAACTCATGCTTTTCAATAATAAATCAATTAAAAATGCAACATTAAAAGCACAAAATCTTTCATTAACGTGAAGTAGCACTTTTTTCCAGAAAATCCAATATTTTGGGAATAATTTAATCAGATGTCTATTAGGAGTTCATCCTCCAACAAGCACATTCTTAAGCAATTTGATAGGCATCTTATTAATTTATAAGCACTGTTTTTTAGAACATCTACTTGTGTACTCTGCCTCTTCCAAGAAGAATCCAGTCACTTTTCAATTTACATAATGAATAATAATGTATAGGTAAAGAGAAAATTTAGAGCAAAGAATATAAGAAGAAAACTTGGTGAAATAAAAGGGAAGGTGCCTTTGCTATTGTGTGCCTCACGCTTCCTGGAGTGACAGGTGCCAAAACCAGAAATGCGGGTAGGTTCGTTTCCAGCAGGCCCCTGAGCTGAATCAGCATGGTTGTTCAGGAGGGGCACTTCATGGATACTGCTGCACCATAATGCGGTGGCGAAGTCCGTCTCGGTCTCCGGGAGGCATAGACTCAGGAGCGGCTGAAAGACTCCTGCGCCTCCACCCCCGCCACTCTAGGCATGGGTTGGCAACTGTGACCTGGGGTTCTCTGCACAGCCCTCAAGCTAAGGATGCGTTTTTACAATTTTAAAGGTTGATAAAAACAAAAAATAGCTAGTAATAAATAATGAGAATCCTCAAAGCCTGTGAGATAAACATCTATCACAGAAAAAAAGTTCCACTAATACTCCAAGGGCCAAACATTTTATATTGAAGATGAGAGGCACTTGATAGCCAGGTCTGATGATGGGATTGATGCCATGATCGAAAGGCATTCTCTGAGCTCCCTAATAAGAGTCAGACAGACCTAGAGAGAGGGAGTGGATGAGCAGATGGAGATTCCTGCCTTCCAGGAGGAAACCGAAGGCAAGGCTTGATGCAAATGGTTGGGTCTGTTGCCCAAGCTCAGACCACTGAAAAGCAACCCTTATTTATTATTTCAGGTGTCCATGAGCATGTGAGGGACCAGCTGGCCCAGGCTTGTCCTATGTGGTTCACACGTGTGCGAGGGGGTGGCTGACCATCCAGCTCGCAGTCCCTGTGTCTTTCCTCCTCTTTGTGAAACGAGCAGGAAGACCCAGGCATGCCTGAAGAATCCATGTCCATGATAAGGACAGAATTCCAAGGGGACGGATGAATAAGCTCAGAAAGACTGCTGCCCAGGATTGGCTACTGGGTGCCGGCCCTTCCTCCTCTTCCTCCTGAAAACATCAGATCATGGGCAGAAGCCAGATCCATGGTCAGAGGACACTGCATAGTCAGCTGGTGAAGGGCCTGGGGAAGAGAGGACAGGAATGGAGGCTGCCAAACTGTCCACCAGGGCAGGGACAGCAGCCTGCTGGCAGCCAATGCCCACTACAGAGAGAATGCTGCAGCCTGAAGGCACGGTAGGTGGGGGCCACTCCAATCAGGGTCCAGGGCAGAACAGTGGACCTTCAGGGTCTGCAGCTTCTCCAGCTCCGTCTCCACCCCAGGAGGCCCCAGGTGGGTGGCCTGTGGCTTCCCTTCTCTGCTTGGGAGAAGCACAGGGCTCACTCCCTTCAACTGAAGAACAGCCTGGTGTTCAGGCAGGGCTTATTTCAGACAGGAGTGTTTGAGAGCGTGCTGTAACTTGTTTGAAAGGAGAGAATTTATTCAGAGTAAGCACGTGAGTTAAGTGCTTTGCTGATAATCGCTGCTTTATCGGTCCTCAGTGGGACTGAATCTCCTTGGAGGATTCATATCGCTGAAAACAAGCCAGTGATGGTGACATACAGGACAATCAGAATAGCCCGGGTTGCCTTGTGAAACCCTCGGCGGCTTCTCAGTACGCACAGAGTCGGTGCACGAGAGGACTAACTCGTCAGTACTTCTAAGGGGCTGAGCTGGGTCTCTGCCAGGCCAGGAACAGGGTGTTCGGGTGCCCGGGGTGTGCACACAGGCAAGTGCAGTTTGGCCTGTAGCAGGAAACAGGGATGTGAAATGAGGTTTTCCGTGGCCTCTCACATGACAGCGTGGGCCAGACTTGAAATGAGCTTTTCCGTGGCCTCTTGTGGGCCAAATGTGCTGGCAGAAAACCCTGGAATTCCTCGGTTCAACTTAAGCTGCTTGCCACCTGCAGAGACTAAGCCCTTCTCCTTAGGAAGATATCCTTGCTGTGCATTCCTGAGAGATGCTTTCCCTGGAGTTTCAAGACCCTTTCCTCTCCTCAGTCATCTCCTGGTTGAAGACAACCGAGCTGACTTTGGTCTTCCGCGTACACCACTTGATAGTAGGGGTCTATAGGAAGCACGGATTCTAAGCTGCTGCTGTTCCTCTTGCCTGCACCCTGCACCTGGCATGGGTGCACCCCTGCCCCTGTCCCACCCCGCAGGTCAGTCTCTTGGTGTTTGCAGGAGGCTCCGTGGGGTGCCCACCATAGCTGCCTCATTTGTGCATTCACCCATTCTTCACACAGCCTGGCACCTGGCTCCTTCCTCTTGACTGGCAATGTTTGCACTGAGCTATGATGATTCTTAGATCTTACTCTCAGGGGGCTACAGTGATTCAGAGCCTTTCAGTGTAGATGAGGCATTGAATTTATTCTTTCCAGTAAGTTCCACCTCATGCTCCTCCACAGCAAATTCCATATGCGTCTATAGCCCAGTCACAGGTTGATCCGCCCCCAGGGCGCTGCCCTTTGTCATCTGGTACTGACTAACCTCACAGCTCTGCCCTCAGCCCACCTCACCCACTGCTGCTCGGTCGCATTTGACATCTCTGCTGATTGCCAGTAACCTCTGTTTCCCACGCTGACCATAGCATAGATTCTGGTGGGTCGCACCACTCTGTTAACCACCTCTTCTCCTCCCTGTCCCCTTTTCCTGTTCCCCTGCACAGGAGCTTCTGTTCTTCGCACCCTCTCTGCTGGGAACATGTGCTAGAAAGTGTGTGTTCAAAGAGTCTTTAAAAAATCTCTGCCCAAGAAGACTACGTAAAGCAGGTTTAAGAATTATTTGGAGAAAAACTACTTGTTTACGAGTGGAGGAAAGATAGATGCCAACATACCCATTGGGGAAAAAGTTATTTACAATGCATAAAAAATTAGAGCCCGCTAGGACAAAAAGTTTCTGTGACACAAAAAAATGTGAACTAAAGAAATGCACACACTCTGATTACAACTTAGCCGAATGTCTGTGTGGGTGTGGATGAGGCTGGAAGAAAATGCACAAAACCAACATGTTGGCGGGGGAGAAAATAATGGTTGTTGTTTTGAATTTATTTTCATGTTCTTTCATTTTTTTACAATGAAATAAAAGAAAAAGGAGCAAGTTCCCTTTCTGAAGCTAGCTACTCGGGCATGGTGGGGACCCAGCTGCTATTTACTTGGGGCAACTTTCAACACTCTGAGGCCATCAGGATTGACAGGTGACCTTGCAGCTAACCCCGCCCAGCCATTGAAGTTGACAGCTCTGCCATGGGCAGGACCTAGAGAAGGAGGAAGACAGAGATCCAAGAAGGACAAGCCAGAAAGGGCGGAGGAGACAGACCTACGGGAAAGAACGCTATTGAGGACCAAGTAGAGAGACGCAGAGCGGGAGAATCGGCAACTGAGGCACCGACTTATGTAGCTCCTGCTGACCTCGACTCCGCCTGATCTAGGGGAGCTTGGTGCACAGCACATGCTTCAGGACAGGCTGTTGAAATGGCTCCCCAGAGGCTGAGCCCTGGAGGATGACCAGCTTCTCACATTGACACCTCAGCTGAGTACACAGCATGGATGCTAATTCCCCAAGCTGCCCACCAAAAACCCAAACTCATTTGTAATTGCACTTTAAACAGACATTTCTAGTGTCTTTGCTGCTGGAAACCACATTTATTTCTTCACAAATACTTTGAATTCGAATGCACATGAAATGTATTCCAAAGGTGGCAGGAATGGCTGAAATTAAATGCTTACTAAATTACTTCCAGAATTCATCAAAGAGGCCTTTCCATTTGATCTTGCTCTAACATGAAAATGCTTTTCCTAGAGTTCTTATTATCATAAGAGAAAAAAATAAAAAGATTCTCTTTATTAATGGGATTTTCTTATTAGTGGAATGCTTTATGTCAATGTTTTCAATTGCCCTTTTTCATTTGTGAAGAAATTGAGAAGCACGAAGTTTGAATAGCTGCCCAAGATCCCATGTGGGAGAGGCTAACAGCCAGGAACCAGGGCTGCTTGGCCAGCACTAGATCCCTGGGGCCAAGTTTGCCCTTCAGCGACTGGAGGAAGACCTGGGTAAGGAAACTGAGGCTGGGGGCTATGATAACAGAGTGCCACAAATAAGCGGCTTAGGACAACAGGAATGCATTCTCTGACAGTTCTAGAAGCCACCAGGATGGACCAAAGGGCTGAAAGAGCTGTCTCCCTGTAAGAGCCCAAAGGGTGGACTGCTCCTCACCTCTTCTAGCTCTCAGTGGCACCTGTGGGTCCCTGGCCCACCTCTGCAGCTGCGTACCGAAAGCCTTCCCCTCCCTGTGTCTGCATATCTACTTAGTCCCCTCTCGTATGAGGGCATCTGTCCTGGTTTAAGGTTGACTCTCGTCCAGTGTGATCTTCTTTTTTTTTTTTTTTTTTTTTTTTAAGAGAGAGGGACAGTGGGAGACAGAGAAAGAATCAATTTTATTTAGTTTTTCCTTTGGCTTTTGTGCTCAGACACTTCGTTGTGTATGTGGTGCTGGGGTTGGAACCCGCATCCTTGTGCATGCCAGGCAAGCGCCGTAACACCTGAGCCACTGCTCCAGCCCCCAGTATGACCTTGACAGCTATAAGACCCTATTTCAAATAAGATCCCATTCTGAGGCTTCGAGTAGACGTGAATTTGGGGTCAGGGGACCTGATACAGTAGCATATAACAGTGCGGAAGATGGCACCGTGGAACAGGTGATCTGATAGCGTTCATGGCTAGAATGGAACAAAGTGAACCGTTACTGTAATTTGCATTTGCAAAATACCACTTTGGAAAACAATATATAAGCATCCATAATATTCTAAGTATTTTTAATTACAAATCCCCATAAAGATAAGTAAATAAATTGAGAGGATCATGGGAAAATAGGGAGCAGTCCTTCGGGTGACAGGGTAACGCTGCAGGCCAGCTGTCAGTTACGCCGCTTTGGCAGAGTGGGGTGGTTCCAAATGAGTACCTGGAGAGGAGCCCGAGGTGTGTATTGGAGGCCGTGGGACCAGCTGCATGGGGAGCATGCTGATCTTTACTTAGCGGTGTGCTTAATGAAACACTGCTACATTTGTGAGCACAGCCCGTGACGGAACACAGGCATGTAGTGAAGACTCGGAAAGCATGAACATGTGTGTGCGGAGACCAGCAGTGGAACGGAGCGCACGGCTCTAACTCACACCTCGCTCACCTTCGCTGGGGCCTTACTATGTGTCTGCTAGTTTTCTTTTTCTTTTTTTTTAATTTTTGAACAACCTTACAAGATTTTAACAAAATAATATAAGATGTGTATATATTCTGGATATTGCAATTATCCCCAGGAGTGCCCCTCCAATTACCCTCCCTTATCCCTCCCTTCCCCTTCCCACTATAACTCTAAAAAAAGTATTAGATTGTAAAGCTTTACATCTTATCTGGATTTAACACATGCTAATAGACCAACTTTCTCATTGTCCAGGAACTAGTCCCCACCTCCACAGATGAGTGGAGGCAATCGACCCTTAGATCTCTGGGTTAAGCTGATTTTACTCAGCATGATCTCTTCCATAGCCATCCATTTACCTTCGAAGGCTGCAATATCATTGTTTCTAATTGCTGTGTAATATTCCATGGTATAAATGTACCACAGTTTTTGGATCCATTCTTCCAGTGAGGGACACCGGGGTTGTTTCCATAGTCTAGCAACAGTAAATTGTGCTGCTATGAACATCGATATTGCTGTGTCACTGTAATGTGCTGATTCTAAGTCCCCTGGAAAGATACCCAGGAGTGGAATAGCAGGGTCATATGGTGGACTCATCCCTAATTTTTTAAGGATTCTCCATACTGCTTTCCAGAGGGGCTGTACCAGTCTGCAGCTCCACCAACAGTGTGTTAGTGTGCCT
>PVKS010007228.1:0-10266 GCA_004027875.1 Aplodontia rufa | reverse complement strand
TTTGCAGGTCAATATCCTGGTTTTTTTAAATGTGATAAAGAAGAAACTGCCTCAGAGGGCCATGTGCCCTGGCCAAGGTCACCAGCATAGCTCATGTGTGCGTTGAGTGGGTGAGCACGGATTCTGATGAACACGCTTGGTGTCTGAGCCTCACGCAGGAGCACCGTGCAGGAATGGGAGCTGAAGGCATTCCGGTGTGCGATTTCCTTCTGCTGTCTTGTTTCGTACCTTTGATCTTAGTCACCGCACCACTGAAGAAAGTGCTCATCAGGATCCCAGGCTGATGGGTCTTGAAACACCTTCATCTCGATCTCAGTCTTGATGTCTTGTTCTTGCCTATTTGCTAACTGACCTTCAGCTTCCAAGAGCGGGGGCTGAGTTCTGAACGGGTCTCCACTTTATCCTGACCGGCAGCCTGGGCAAAAGAGGAAAGTGGGGTGGCTTAATTGCATGACACCAGCCCAAATCCAGAGCCAGGTACAGCCTGTCACTCAGGGAAGTGCCACAGGCCAGGGGGGCAGCCTGAGGTTCCTTCCAGCATCGCAGTTCTGTTCGATTCCATTTGAAAACTAGGGCAAGCCTTCCTTGCGATACAACTGAGCCCACCCCAATGCTGACATCGCGGGGGCAGCTTCTGACAAACCATATTTACACTAAGTCACATCCTCAGCAGAGCTATCATTAGCAGCATTTAATGACCAGCTTGAGGCAAACCCAAGGTCCTTTCACCTCAAAACAACGCAGCCTGTAGAGATGAGCCTAGTCACAACCGGCAGCTTGTCCTGTCACGCTGGTACAGCTTTCCTCTTCCAGAGTTCCCCCGGAGGTCCGTCTGGACACGTTCCCTAGGCCCCTCTGCTGTCCCACTCTCCCCCTCCACAAGCTATCAGGTGTGGTGGCACGGGTATTTTCCTTCATTTGAAATAAGGAAGACATTCCTTAAATTGATTTGATTTTTGAAGTTTCATGCCACTAAATGGTTATTAATGTCAAATTACTACACACAAAGTAATTTTTCCTGAGAAGTTCAAATGACTTTTAAAAAAGAGGATGAACATATCAAATAAGCAAATTCAGGTAGAAAAATGCCTTTCCTGGAAGGGTTGGCAGATGACCCATGTTGCTTACCTTGTGAAACAGAAGCCAGGATGAGAGATTCAGGTTTTAAAAGAAAGTTTAGACTACAAGAGAGGACAAGTACCTTGAGAAAACTGTCAAGAGTGAGCTGTGGTCTGCTAATCCTCAATTCCATGGAACTGAAGAGGTCAGGGAGACTGCAGAGAGCATTGGGAACAGATGCCGTGATGTTTGCCTGGAAATCCCTTGTGCCGCCTTCTCCCACTTCACCCATGGGAGCTCCAGGCTACCCACTGATCATAGCCACCGGGCAGAGCTCATTTCAGGAACTGCTGCACTAGAGAGGGCGTGCTGAAGACATCACGCTGGGCAAGGCCAAGAGCAGCAGTGCTGGTGTCCTTCAAGCAGTGATTCAGGCTCAGGAAGGAGCACAGGGCCTTGGAACTTGCCCCTGTCCAGCTAAACAGAGCCAAGCCCGTGCAGCCCAACAAATGCACCACCATTCTAGAAAGATCTAATTCAGTAAACAAGAGAGTGGCAGCACCCGCCTTGCTCTCAGGAACTCCAGCTTCCACCTGCAGATTGGGCAGCTACAGCTGCTAAGCATGCTGGGAACAAGGCCAGGTCCTGGGGTCAGGACTACTAATGGGCTCCTGGCCTCCCTCCTTGGCCATACTGTATGTGTGAGTGGCTCAGGCAAGCCAGCCTACAGAGAGTGTGGCCTCCACTCAGGTAGGAGGGTCCACCTTCCTGAACCCGGAAGGCTGTAGGTCCCCAGCTTCTGAAATCCCTTCCACCAATGGAAGCAGGACAGAGATGCAGAAGGCCAGCATGGCTGTGGCGTCACCTGAGTCTTCTTTAAGTGCTCCTGGCTGGCCAGCTGTGTGCCTTACATGGTCCTTCACCTCTCTGTCTTGCTGTCCCAGCTGGACGTGACAATGCTCCATCTTCAGAGGCCGCTGGGCTTCCCAGTGAGCTCCTGCAGGGAACACCCTGGACAGCACCTTGCCCACTGCAGCAACTGGGTCTCTTGCTGAGCTCCCCGCAGGACCCTTGGTCATCTGGTAGCCCTAACATGACACTTGCCACCCTATGTTGGGACAGTGTCCCTCGAGGGTGGAAGGCCCATTTCAGTGAGCAGCATGCATGTGTTACAAGGGGTCAGGGCACTGTGGCCAAAGTCCAGTTCCTACCATGTAAGGTCACTACTATCCTTTGGTCCTCAAAGTCCCATCCTGGTGCTTTTAAATAAAGAATATGTCTAGAAATCAGCTCTAACAAACCCTACCAGAAACTTTCTCCATCAGCCTCCCTGACCAATCACCTTTCCCAAACAAAACAAATCTTGGTGTGACTGCAGGGTGGTGCTATGAAATACCTAAACTAAGGGCGGGGTTTGAACAGAGCCGGGAAGGTGCATGCTCAAATTCCCAGAACAGAACGCTAATCCCCAGGGGGACACTGCAGGCCATTCAGTGGCATCCAGATGAGACCAGACATGAGGAGCATGTGATTAGACACTGAATGAGAGATGATCCTTGTTATAAAGAGGCAAAGAACTTGGCTGGGTTTTCTATTGTTCCGTAGAAGCCCAAACATGTGAGTGATTAAAAACACACAAATATGAGCTAAGGATATATCTAAACAAAATGCTTAAGTCACAGCTTGATCTCTCTTTACAGCTGAGAGAAGAGAAAGAGAGAGACATTGAAAAAACAGTGAGGCAAAAAACCCAGAGCTTGAAGTTTAGAAAGTTCTCAGTCGACCCACAGTGTGAAACTGTGGAGGGTCTTCCTGAAGGACCCATGGGAGTGGCTGAGCAACCAATGACGAAGGGATGGGGACCATCAGCCACAGAGTGCAAGCCAGGGTGGGGACTGGCCGGTGAGGGAGTAAATGCCTGGTCGAACCAGTGGGAGCAGAATCAGAACCAGGACAAAGGAAAAGATGACGTCAGAAACTCGGGGTATCTGAAGCATGGGTGGCAAAGCTATCTGGGGACAACTTAGTTCATCCTTCAAGAAAAAGGAAAACTCTCTGAAGGTGATACCCAGATCACTGGGGCTGCCTAGCACCACAAGCCCAGGTGTGCAGGGATGGCTTCTCCTGGGTTACAAAGGACAGGGCCACTTCTGCAGTTCTGTGAACCCAGATGCCCTCTCCCAGTGGCTCAGGTGCTGTTCCACTCTGCAGAGCTCCGGGGATGATGCTCAAGAGTCCCTGGAGCCATGGCCTGATGCTGCGGCCCCAAAGGCCTCTGGGGCAGAACATCAAGCCAAAGAGGATGATTCACAAGCCTGAAGACCCAATGGAATTGCCTTACCAGGCTTGGAAGTTGCCGAAATTGTCAAACATTCCTCCCTGCTAATCTTCTCTCTTTTGGAACACGAAGGTCTAGTAGGAAGCACATAACCTTGGGTGTCACAGACACATAGCTGGAGAGGAAAGCAACCTCAGGGTCAATCCTACCCACTACTTCTAGTCTTTGCATTTTAGAATGTATTGTTGATGCTGGAGTCAGTGAAGCCTTTTGGATTGTTGAGATGAAATTAACCTCTTTTTAATTTTCAAAGGACATGAGTCTTGCAGGTCCAAGGGCAGAATGCTACAGTCTGAGTTATCATACCTTCTTCAAATCCATGTATTGAAGCCCTAACCACCGTAACAGCCATTTTAAGGAAGTAACCGGTTAAGTGAGAGTCCAAGGTTGGGTCCCAGATCCAATGGGACCAGAGTCTTTTTAAGAAAGGTCACTAGACAGCTCCAGTTCTCTCTCCCTCTTCGGCCATGCCTCAAGGAAGGACACAGTGAGACGGTGGACGCCTGCAGTCCAGGAGGAGGGTGCTCCTCAGACAGAGCAAGCTGGAATCTTGATCTTGGGAGTCCAGGCTCCATAACTATGAGAAAGTAAACCCCTGCTGTTCAAGCCACCCACAGCAAGGACTTAGTTACGGCAGTCCCGAGGGATGTGTCAGATGGGGAGAGCAGACATCATCCAAGTCCAGGTGCTGCTACATGACCCTGGGCTGCACCTGAGCTTAGGCAGGTGGTCACTGTGGATGCTGAATATCTGGATCCCTTTGCACTAAGAACACCTTCAGAGCAGACAGGATGACTGCAGCTATCGCTGCTGGTCCCAGGTCTTAGTGCTGAAAGTAGGGGTCAACGAGAGATGCAGACGCGTGGTGCATATTGCTTATTTCTTTAGGAAACAATCTGTTGCCATGCGTACCGGCTGTTTTGCCCAGTCTCACCTAATTTATAGTGGAACAACGATGCTTGTTGTTGAAGGAACTGTCACCCACTCCACTCATGGATGGCCAGGAACTACTGGAGCAGGTAGCTTCCTGCAAGCCATTTGCAAGCTTGCATCGTTCTCACCCGCAGGCAAATCACCAGACTCCAGAATAATGTATCTTTCTTCAGATCCTCTTCTTTACTTTTCCTGACATGTGGGTGGTATGTATTTTTGGATTCAAAAGGAAAAGGAAAGGCAATCTTTCTGTTTACTCTCAAGCAGCATGAGAATAAATGGTGTAAATAACCAGCTATTGCGGTGACTTGGTGAACTGTGCCATTTGTCTGGCACGTCTGCCTCACGATCGTCCGGAATGACAAGGACTATCTCCCAGCATCATTGGATACATCCCAGCGCTCCGCTGACAGTGCGTCTGACATCGGGTTCACTTTTTAATTATATTTATTTACTTTTGTAATTAAACAATGCCATCTTAAAAAACAAGTTTAACCTTCAGTTGCGAGGGTGGAGCACGGTGGCTCCAATTACTGCTCGTCAAGCTTCGGTTTGTTTTTGTTTTTCTTTTCATCGCTTTTGAAAGGGAACCCATTTCCGATTACAGCCGGTATTCCTCTTATCTGCCGCTTATTTATTGCAGCAGGAATATGTTTAATGCCTCCACTTTGTTATAATTGCCTTTTGTCACTAGTGCCTCAAAAGTAAATGTCAAAGTTCTGCTCTTTCTGCTGCTGAATATTGAAAGAAAGCTGTGCCCAGCGACGCCCACATTGATTAATTTGTCAAGTATTACCTAAAAGTCTTGATAAAGCGTTGTCAGGAAACCGTATTCCATCTGTTGAACACTGACATGGGAGACATCCAAGGGGGAATCTGTGCAAATTGGTTATTTTTCACATCCTGAAAACAGTCTCTGGTTGTTGGCAGCTCCCTCGTTAAGGTAACCTCTGAGCTCAGGGCAGGCCCTGTTATTCCAGGCTGTCACTCTGACACAGGCGTCTCCTGCCATGTGGACCGATGATCCCCTGTCTCCTGAATGTGCTGGTTGGTGCCAGCAGCCTGGAGGGTCAGAGGACAACGGTCCCTCCTCGTTGCTTTGGTCATGATGGGCAATTGCCCATTTCCGTTTAATTTTAACACATCAAAGAGCAATAACGGGGGCTGGAGCAGTGGGTCAGCGGTTTTGGCACTTCCCTGGCAAGCACGAGGACCCAGGTTCAAACCCCAGCACCACGTACACAACTAAGTGTTGGAGCAACTAAAGCCATGTGAAAAACTAAATAAAGTTGTTTCTCTCTATCTCTCTCACTGTCCCTCTCTCTTTAAAAAAAAAAAAAAGAGAGCAAATACGTGTATCACCTATATATTAAGATCTCGCCACTGAGATTTGTCACCACCGATGACTTCGAGTCTTTCCGTCTGATGATGCTCAGCTGCGTGATAGGGAAATATAGGTTTATACCACATGGGAAACAGCATAAAACCAAGACTGCTAATGTGTTGGGAAAATTTGGGCAAATGCAATTGGCTGCCTTCAAAGAAATCTTCACTCAATACGCAGGGGTCTTGCAAAGACCCAAACCAAAGTGTGAGACAGCAGGCCTTAGCCCAGCGCCCAAGTCCCGCAAGCAGAGTGATAGGGCAGATCATGCGCATGAGTCCCGTCACAGGAGCTTCTGAGAAGTCACAGTCACAAGAGCGAAAGCAGGTGGTTGTCGGGGGCTGGGCATCAGCCACAATGTACCCAAAGGACATCGGGCACATTTGCTATGCTGTAATCATGTGGCAGCTAAGAAACCAGCTATATTTGTTGCAATTCATTAGTATTTTTTCTAAAATCCATGGCTTTTATTGTATCTAAGTTATACCTGTATAAAATTTAAAAATAAAAAGACAGATAAAAAATTACTTGTCAATAACAGACTTGCACATTTTCTATTCAAAAATGAGAAGGAAGCCAGGTATTGTTTTTCCATGCTTCATAGCAATTTATCCTTCTGACATTCCTTCACACAGGAGGACTGCGAAGGAATAATTAGAGAAATAAAGGAGGGCAAGGAAATGCAACAGACTTTTCATGGAAAAGTTTACAATGTCTTCATGATTTGAAAGCCTGCGCTAGTCACCTGGTCATCTGTGAGGCTTCCTCTGGGGGCCTGTCCTCCAGGAACGGTGAGGCCTGCTCAGGATGCATGATGCTGAAGGGAGGCTCCTCCTCTTCTAGGTTCAGGATACATAGCAATGCTAATTATTTATTCTGTGACCTTGCAAATTATAACCTGAGGTACTACTAATTAAGGAACAAAGGAACTAAAAAACTAGAGCTAAAAATATCAGAAAAGATTTGAACGCTATTCTTATATAATAATCAAACTGATCAAGCCGAACTACCTATTATCAATACAGCATTTTACATCATTACACCTTAATATTTTCTCCATGTTTGCATATCATTTACTTAAACATCCCACCTGGAAATCCTGCTGTTCCCAGCTGCGTTTAGGCACAGACGTCAGGAATTTTGGGAAATGAATTAATGGAGCAGGCTGGTTTCCCATGATGACGTAGCACTTCCAGACAGGGAGCCACCTTCCACGTGGAGCCAAGATGCCAGCACCCCGTGGAGACTGGAGAGATCAGGCCTCCTTAGATGAAGTGAATCAACGGAGCATGTGTGATTAGAGCCGGTTTCAGTCCGTTTTCTTGGCACTGCGACCAAAAGATCCAACAAGAGGAGGAAAAGTGTTTGGGGGGCTCACAGTTTCAGATGCCTCAGTCTACAAATGGCTGCTCCATTCCTTGGAGCTCTGGAGTGTGGAAGAGAAACGTGGCTCGAGAAGCAGAGTGATGTCCCTCCCCAGGACCAAGCACATGCCCGAAAGGTGCAGATCCACACCCACCTGCCTGCAGTCACCACCCAGGCATCCCCGTCAGCTGATCGATGCACTGGCGGAACCCAACCACTTCCCTGTGAGCCTCCTTGCACTGACCCACACGTGAGCTTTGGGGCCTCATTCCCAAAGCATAACATGCACTTAGCATGAAGCAGGCGGCAGGACCACTCCCACATGACACGTATTACTGTCTTTGCTAAAACAACTCCAGTGTTTTATGATTGCTTATTAACCTTCAACTTCAGTTGTCCCTTTCCTCGCTCTAATTTGCTTTCACTCTCTGAGAAAAAAGGGTATGGTAATTATGCTGCATTTTTCTGTGCGAATTGCTTAGTACCATGGAGACAAGGCATGGTAGCTTCTAAAATACGGCTTTCTTAGTTTGAAGCATAAAAAATAAGCTAATAATGGGAAGTTTGTGACGACTCTAACAAGGTAGGATGAGTCATTCCACCTCGAGTGGCTCTCACGTCTGACCTCAGTGCTGCGTTTAATCTGCAGCGAGCACCATGGGGCTCTGGGGTGGTCCCTGGGCTTCTCAGAGGACAAGGCGAAGGCCGAGCTGTCGGGTGAGGCCCTGACCTGGTGCTGCAGACACTCTTTCCACTCAGAGGCAATATTTGGCAAGACAACTTCTAACCTCAAAGTTGCCAGCATTTGGAAGAAGTTGGTTCTTGTTGCCGGAAGCTGGTGCAGGAGCCACGGCCTGGCTCCCCGGGCAGCGATGTGAATCTTCCTGTCTGCTCTGCATGCATCCACAGACTTGAGCAGTTAGGAGACTGAGGAAGTATTAAAGATGGAATAGCTCTGCTTTCCGAAATACATGCAACTATCTGAGGCTAAGAAAACAAAGCCCTCATTCCAGGAGGGAGAAGTCTCCGGAGGGGTCAGGCACCTCAGCTGCGGGACGTTCATTTATCATTTGGAGAAGCCTTGAGTGACAGCTCTGCCAACACTGGGACTTCTTTTGAAGGTCATAAACAACAACAAAATATTCTAGAAAGCAATAATCTCTTTGCTCTCTAATGCAACATAAAAGTGTCCTGACTGAGATGGCAGGCCATCAAAAATCATTTCTAATTATTTTAAGTAATATTTAGATCAATTCCTTGTAATCTAATTACCTTTCATGTTCATGTCTGAATTAGATTACTTTCATGTTTGTTTAAGCTCTTTTGCTTTTTAAAATGTCTCTTTCAAAGGCAAATTGAGCCTGGTAGGAATAATCAATCGTTGGCGTGTTCTGTATATACAGATGCTGGCCCCTGAGGGGCCCTCTACCACCAGACCCTAGTGCCTGGGCCTGCTCAGAAGCCCTTGCCAGGCCCCGAGGCCTGAGGAAGGCAGCACAGTCCTTCAAGCTCCTTCGCGACCTTCCAGAGTCTACAGTGTACAGGACGTTAGGATGGGGAATGATCAAGCCTCATTTTAACTTCAAGTTTCACCTTCGATGTTCTCATATTCTCCATAGATGCATTCTTATGTGTAACTTTTTTTCAAAAAGTGCTGCGAATTGGGTCAGGGGATAACAGGACACAGTGCTTTAAAAGTAGGGCATTTTTAGGAATGTGCTATTATATCCAGCTCTGTTCCTGTCATCTAGTTGAAAAATTAAGAGCAATTCTGACTTGGGTTTGAGTGGAAATTGAACTTCCACCGTAAAGACATCATGTATCACACAAACGAAGGGACGATTTTCTGTCTCCGTCCGCTTCCAATGGACTTGACAGCCCCGGTGGATCAGCATTAGCAGTTATAAAAACTGAATAGTAGTGAAGAAAGGACCGAAAGGCTGGCGAATCCCCAATGCAAAAGGTAGACAATGCACCCCACCTTCTGAAGCAGGGTGAGGCTGGAGAAAGCACACCAGGCACAGAAAGTCCCCAGGGCATTAAGGTCTGACGCTGTCCTCTCATGCCTGGTGACTGGCCATCCTTCTGTTCTCTGTAGCATCTTTGAGAATCTGACGAGAGCTAAGAATTCTTCCCCCAGGAAAATAAGCATTCTCTGCCTGGGAACCCACTGTTCAGGACCTGTCCTGGTGGGGTGACATGATCTGTGGAATCCAGACCTGCTCAACATTGAGATACTGGAGATCAGGGATGGGAGTACTGACTTTGTAGAGCTGAGTTTCTGACCAGGAATTTCCCTCAACTGGAGAGAGTCTGTCAGGGGGACAGCGTGAAACCAGTGACGGCCTGGCCTAAGCTCCTTGTCTCTTCTGACTACAACTGGAAAGCACAGTCCCTTGGGCTCACGTGGAGCTTCTCTAGGGAAGGCGCATACCCATCCAGCTCAGCAGGTCATGAAGAAGCCCCAGATCTGCAAAGGGCAACCTGGAGAGGGGGAGCTAGCTGATGTTGCAGTGTAAATCCAAAGGCAGGAAGAGCGAGGCTCTGGCCCGAAGGCAGTGAAGGAGGGACATTCCCTCTAAACGGGGAGGGTGGATATTTTATTCTATTGGAATCTTCAACTGTTTGGATGAGGCCCACCTACATTGGAGGACAGTCTGCTTTACTGAGTCCAGCTGCAGATGAGTTAAACTCACACAGAAACACAATAATGTTCCACCTAACTCCAGGGCACCCTGTGGCCTGGGGAAGTTGACACAAAGATCAGCTCAGTCCACCAAATGCCCCACAAGAAACTGGCCCACTGAAGACAGGTGAAGTGCACCACGGCTCTCAGGTGCGGAAAGCCCTGCTCTGCAGCCCCCCAGCTGCTCACACTGAGACACAACCCTGGCCATGCATCCATCTGCCGGGATGTCTTCCTGCTGCTGCTTCTCCAAAGGGGCGAACTGAAGTTTAAAATTCAAGTTTAAATTTAGATATCACATAGTGATAAAGTACTGCTTAGTGCTTTTAAAAAATAATGAGGAGGCGAAATATTGAGATAAGCATATATCTAGGGTTATCTAAATAAGAATAACAATGGTCCTTTATTTAGGGCTCCCAGGAAAATACAGAATGCCCAGTTAAAGGTGAATTTCAGAAGAGTGACACATTTATTTTTAGCATGATTATGCCCTGTGCAAGC
>PVKS010007227.1:50199-74152 GCA_004027875.1 Aplodontia rufa | reverse complement strand
GCTATACCTGTGCTTTATTTTAGTTATATTAGATCAAGAAACAATTTTGCACACACTGAATGGATTACTGAAATGTGCATGTTGTTTAAAAAGTCATTTTAAAAAATTTGACTGTTGCCAATTCAATATAAAAACACAGGTTTTCCCCCAATTATCAAATGCTTAAATTAGTCAAGACATGCTAAACCTGTACCCACACTTACCTAACACTGTTTTTACAAAAGAGAGAGAGAGGGAGAGCTTTTAATTTCTAGTAAGAACGTAATTTTTATGAGATTGGCTAGAGTCTGAAATAAGATTTCCAATGAAGTGGAGAGGGCTTTGAGACCATTAAAATAAAACCATACAAAATAGTGGAAAATGTACTACAGTATGAGGGAAAATGCTGCCCACATCCCTGGAGGCTGCGGCCGAGAGCTCAATAGGCCTTTTCAATCTCCAGCCAATATGAGTCTAGGTAACTATTCTGAGAATAGATGAAAGAAGTGGTTTTTCTATCCATGTTGAGCTCCTATTAGCCCCTTGAGGAAATAGGGGTTTTGCAGAAAGTGTGAGTTCTCTAAGTGTTACTGAAATGACCTTGTTTAATTTTCTCATAAAAGGCAATCTAATAATAGCTACCTCTTCAGATATTCACAAAGCTGCGAAGTAATACAAATTAGAATAATTTTCCTTTGCTTGAACACCAAAATCCTTCTCTGCCCTTGTCTTTCTTTTCCCAATGTGCCACCCACTTTATAGTCTATATTTGCTCTTTAATATTTGATTTCATATTTTCCAGTCACCCTGATACAAAGCTGCAGTGTGAAGTTAAAAGACTGAAAAAAGAGAGAGGATATGACTGCCACCCCGTCACGAGCAAGTCCACTGAACTGTAAATCCACCCTGCGTTTAATTACTCAGCTAGACGGTGCAATGATAAGGTCTCCAGAGAGCTGTCCTATCATGAGTGATTGAGTCTGCTTGCAGTAATAAGCTTTTCTTCAGCTAAGCCAAAAGGTTAAAAGTATACATGGAACTTCAAGGCAAGCATTGTTTTTAAATAGCTGCAAAACCCGAAGAATAACAGAACCTTCTTTTGAATGAATACCTCAGTTTCGAAACCTTCCATTGAAGGAGGAGAGTGTTGTGGAAAGAAGGGTGTTCCCTGGAGCGCATTTACAAGTCAGGTCAGTAACAGGGGTAGAAAGGCTGTCTTCCCCATGCCAACTTGTACCGCACTCACGGTATCATTAGCTTCTATTTGTGTAATGAAAAGTGAAGATGATTGGACTTGTGAGATGAATCAGCAATTCCCAATTAGAGCAGTAAAGTACAACTGTTTTCTTTCTGACTCATTATGGAAAAGTGACAAACAGACTTTGTTCTCCATCAGTGATGGGAGGGGAATTTGTGCTTGGAGCCAAATTTCCAAAAGTAAGACCTAATGGGTTTGCCAGCAAAACTGTTCACACCCGCACAGAGACCACAAAACCCTGCAGCTGTAATTTCAGAACACACATGTGTATAAATCAATTGCACACCTAACTATCCCCTTTAGCCTGTGTGCCTGGTTTTCCTTTGTTTTGTTTTGCTTTGCAGGTGCCTGAGGCACTTGTGATATTTGGCTGTGAAAACAAGGTTTAGTTTAATTGACAGAATATTATCAAATTCAAGCTGACTTGTGTGGACAAATCTCAAAATATGAGGGTGGCATACAGAATCAAGCAGCACATACAAATGTTCCATGCATGTGTTATGCAAGGTTCTTGTAGCTGACTGAATTCTAAACAGGAAGGGACAAAATTAAAATGTCAATTTTGAGTTCTAATTCATGAAAATAGTTTTCCAGAGCATCAATGAAGCCACACTATTTTGACATATTATTGTTATTTATCGAGGGAGGGAGGATGAGAGAGAGTTGAGTATTATTTCGTTTTATATAATGAGGTTTTAAGAAAGAACGAGAGAGTGCTTTGGGCCAGGCCTATTGGCTGGAAGAGCACTCAGATCATATTTGTGTGTTCCAGCTGGCAGACGCTCCAGCAGACATCCACAGCGCAGCCAGCCAGCTGCCCAGGAAAGCAGACTTGTGGCAACATCAGCCTGCTTGTGCTCTATCCATCCAGGTTTGTGGGGCTTCAGAACAGTCATTTACTACTAGTCTTCTACCAAGGCTTTGCAGATTGCAGTAAAGAGAAATTAATGCTGAACCAATTCATCCAAAAATTCTACTGCATTCTAGCACACCCATTGCCACAGTTTTGATCTTGAGAAAGAAAAACATGCACTAATTTCATAAAGATATTTAAACCACCAGCATCTCAACTACCTCCCAAGAAGTTTATAGATTTGGGTTTTTTTTTTTAAATAAACACACACCACAAACCAGAGAATTTCTCAAGACATAATTCCAAAGCTCACTGTGAAACACTAAGATGATCCAAGTAGCATTCCCCATTTCACGTTGTCTATAAAGCACCTACTAACAACATTGCCTCTCAACAAAGAATTGATGGAGGCACTCAGTGGACTATAAGAAATTCCACCTTAACGTTCTCTGCATCTGGTTCAAATTTTACTACTGAAAATGAAGAAATAGGACCACAGATTGAAAGTAAGAAAGTACAGTAAATATACGTAAAATCAATCTTATAATAAAATGTCCCATAAGGATAATTTTTTAGACAACAGTCAGAATTCAACCAGAGCAAAGAAAAGAGAACTCTGCAAGAATTTTACCCAAAACAACGTGTGCAAAGTCTCATTGGTCTATCTGAGCCAAATTTCCAATAAGTCTTGTTTTCATAAAGTGATTATCAAAGAGACTCATTATATTTGCATGTAACACTAGCCAAAAATAACATTTCAAAATGACAGCAACAAAATTTAACTCTTCTCTTTTAATGACTCACAGATTTTATTATTATTATTATTAAAAACTTTAATCAAAGGCCTAGTTTTGAGACTTTCAGAACTGGCATGCTCCTGTTGCTTTCTTATCAAGAAATCTGCAAATGTATAAGGCATTTGATGGCCTATTAAAGAACCATTAGGCCATAAAAAATAATCTACCTATAAAAATGGCAAAGGAGGGTAAAATATACAATGTCTAAACTACAGTCTGATCACTGTGTAAAGGCTTAGTAGGAAAAGCTATTGATTTCTTTCCACTGAACAAACATATTAAATTCCAGATGGATTAATGAATGGATTGAAGTTACTTTTTAACCTAATATAAAGAAAAGAGCAAAAATGGTGTAAGAAAACCAACCACCCGCATATATCTTAAATTCTGTTTGTATTGGGGGTGGGGATATATAGAATTATCACCAAACTTTCTATTTATTTAGGTTCTGATATTTTAAGAATATATTTTAGGATATCACAAGGGTATCATAAGCATGATGTTTTTTAAATCTAAAAATATGCTTTGTATGTCATAAAATGTGTTGACTGATGTTGTAATGCAGCTTTTCAGCAGTCCTTGAAGCCAGTTCAGGGACAAGACAGTGAGAAGACACAGGTTAGAGAGTGTAGTCTTGGGCATCAGTGTAATTACCAGTCCTAACTACCCACTACTATTAGAAAAGACTTCTACCTTATCTGCTTCTAATCATCTCTAGAGTAGGGAATGCTATTAGATGACCAAAACTGAAGGATTAAATGAAATAATACACCCAACAAAGTCTGTCTGCCTGGCACAGAGAATGCATGTGCTATGTTGTATCTATTTTTATTATATTGGAGCCTGGGTCATAAACAATTCTATCCTAGATGATTTCCTTAACCTTCCTTTGTACTAAAGACAAGTGGTCCAAGGTCTTCCCATTCCTAATAGGTCCTGACTATGAAATAGAATAGATCATAAAGATCTTGATGACCAAGTGTCGGACCAATCTCCTAGAACCCCTGCAGACCAGGATGGATGTTTAAATACTTTCTTTGTATGGATGAGAAAAGACTCAGACCCTGGGAATGTCTATAGGTTGAACCATAATCTCCCAAGTAATAATTCTCAACTTTGAAGTATAAACGTTGACATATTGTAAAGATAGGAAGAATAGCACAGATTTTCATCAATGTCAGTGAAATAAAAGTAATCATCATGGTTAATTATTAATAGTAATATTATATGTATTATGTAGTGGTATTATAAATTAATAATTATTACATTTTATAATTTAACTTAAAAATAATTTACTTTTTAAAAATATATTACAACAAGGCTGAAAAGGTGGCTCAGTGTTAGAGCACTTGCTGGCCATGCACAAGGTCCCATGGTGGATCCCCAGTACTGTATATGCAAATAAAGGAAAAACAAAAACCAGATGAAAAAAAATTACACTCTTTAAATACACACATGCACCCCCCAATAAATTTGAGGTTACTTCTACAATCACATCACTCTATTTAATTGTATACTTGAAACTTTTCTCATGAGAATCTTAGAAGAAAACATGAATACTTCTCTCATGTTAATGTACGTATTGAATATTTTATGGCACAGAAACAGATAAAAAGTAGCTCCCAAAAGGAAACATGGCATTATTTTAATCCTTTTAGAGCAAAATGAATCAATCAGTAGACCTAATAAAATATTGATAAAGTCTGGATAATATGACTGAAGTTATCTGAAAATGTGTATCTACTAAACTGGGCTCATAGAAAATAAAAGACACATTTACATTCTCCTAAACATCTCTGCAGTCTATCCATGAACAAGAAAATATTATAGTAGCACATCATATCAATTTTAAAATTTCAAGACAATGCTTTAAAAATCATGGTTTCTTTTCCTAAAGAAAAACAGGATTCAAACTCTAATACTTAAGAAATTTTTCTTACAAATAATTCAGAGAGGATTTCTAAGTTTTCTTTAAAAATATATAAAATTATTACCACCAGGAAATGGCACCTGGGGATAAAGAACTTGTAAATATCTACATAGGGAGGTAAGTTCAGAGATAATGTTCCTACATCCATCATCATTATTTTGCTTAACTCCTGTTATTTTTCCATTGATTAGTCCAGTTTTCCAAGTGAGTCCTGGGAACATTCACCAACATAATATTGGGACTTGGGCTGGAGCGGTGACTCAGCACTTGCCCAGCATGTGCCAGAGCAACGAAAGTCATGTGAAAAACTTAAAAAAAAAAAAAGATTCTCTCTCTCTCCCCTTCTCTCTCTCAAAAAAAAAAAAAAAAAAAACCATAATATTGGGACTTGTTAGAAATGCTAATTCTTATGAGGCCCAGAAATTTGCATTTTAATAAGTCCTCCAAGTTATTTGGGTACTTGAAGTTTGAAAAACATTGATCTACAGCTGGAGTGGTGGCTCAGTGGTTGTAATGCTTTCTTGGCAAGCATGAGAATGCAGATTTAAACCCCGCACCACATGCACAACAAGGTGTTGGAGAAACAAAAGCAGATGAAAAGCTAAATAAAACTGATTCTCTCTTCCTCTCTCTCTCTCTCTCTCAGAAAAACACTGATCTAGACGATATCATTTAAGATAATGCTATTTTTCTCACATTTTTATTGGTGCATTATAGTTGTAAATAATGAAGGAATTTGTTATGTATTCATACATGCACATAATGTAACAATGCAAGTCAGTCAATTTCCCTCCCCATTTCCTCCCTTCCTCCTCTTCTCCCTCTCCCTTGGCCCTTTCTTCTACTGGTCTCCCTTTGATTTTACATGTGTGTATGTATACATATATATTTTTCTTTTCACTTTTTCCAGTTTTTATTGTGTGGGGACTTTTTTGAATCTCAGAGGTGCAAAATATACTTTACTTTTCTTATAATCCCCTTTATCCTCCCGTCCTTCCTCTCCTCTCTCTTTCTCTTTCCTCTGCTGGACTTCCTTTAGCTAGTCTATTAATTTGTATTTGAATTGATCTTTGTATAATCTTGTCCTTCCCTCTCCTTTCCTTTATTTTATTCTAGTTTCCACATATGAGAGAAAACATAATGCTATTTTAAAACATGGATTGAAGGAGCCAAAAACTGACTGTAATCCTAACCATTCTGTCTATAAGAAATTATTGGGACCCTTAAATGTTTCCCATAATGGCATCATATTGAAAGATCACACCTGAATTTGACAATTTGTGTTGTGTGTTATATATAAAATATAATTTGCACAGCCAATAGCCCCTTGGGCAATTTTTAAGATATTACTGTATGCTGATTCTCAGCTTACATGTGGGAAAACGCCATCCCCAGAAAGCCACTTCAGAAACCCAATCCACCCAGATCATCCCCTCTCTATTCAAATAAGTGTCAGAACGGGTCTGTGAAACAAAAGGAACAATAAAGTGAAAAGTACCATTACACTGTTTTTGGATATGTCTAAATGTGAAAAAAGGATTTACTGAGTGGCTTCTTAATCATTCATGTGGCCACTCAGCAGTGCTAATATGGATAATTCATCTAAAACTTATTAAATACTACTTTGTTTAAATCTACTGCCAACAAATCCTAAACAAAACCAACATTCAGGCTAAAGAAGAAGGCATTTCTTTAAGTGAGCCACGGGGTCAAGCAACCGGATTATGTTCTGAAAGGGAGAAGAGCAGAGTTTAAAAAAAGAAAAAACTGCAACCATGCCAGTCACTTTCTACAGATTGTAGCTGGTCAAGGTCAAGGCAAAGAATTCACGGGTTCACAGGTCTATTGAGCAGGGTGGCACACACCTGCAGTCCTGGCTACGTGAGAGGCTGAGGCAGGAAAAATGCAAATTCATCCAAGGCCAGTCTCTGCAACTCATTGAGATCCAGTCTCAATAAAAAATACAAAGGAGTGGGGAAGTAGCTCAGTGGTAAAGCACCCTGAGCTCTGTCCCCAGTACCAAAACCAAAAAACAGTATCAGTTATTGCCACAGAAGTTGCACATTCAGCAATAATAAACAATGTTCCAAGCTCTTGTGATTGCTGTGATTTGACCCACTCAGAAATAAATAGTCAGGGGAGGATGCATGAGCCCTGTTCCCTTACTAGCTCCCTGGCTCTATTTTGGGGCTCTGAAGTACAGCCATTTTGTGATCTGAGCTCACACTAGTGTTAAATATTTTGTGGAACTGAAAAGAGAAGAAAGAAGGACATATCAACATGAGTTAGAACTTGATCTCATAGAGCTGAAGTTCCAATTTAAGAATAAACTGAATAAATACATTGCAGCATATTCATATGGAATACTAAGGCAATAGGAATAACAACTTTACCTAAACATGATATGAATGAATATCATCCATACAAATTTGAATACAAGAAGATGGAAACTAAAGAGTGCCTATGTACAATTCTATTTATGTAAACCCCAAGAAAAAACCTGCAGCACAGCTTTAAAGGTCAAGACAGTGTTTACATCTGAGGACAGGAAGAAGAGAGGTGTAGCGGTAGGTAGATACCAGAAGAGATTACAGAGAGGCTTCTGGGACTTTGAGTCCTACGCTGCTGCTGCTGCTGTGCATGTATACTCTGTGAAAAATCAGAGAGGAATAGAGTCATGATTTATGCAATTATATATACATATACATAGTTTTTACATCAATTAAAGTTTATAATTAGAAACAGTCTAACAAGGTCAAAAACATACTTGTAATTCAAATCTCAGATAAAGATTAATAACCCTAATATAAAAAAGCAACAAAATATTGTGAAAATAAATAATGACCAACCAAATAGGAGCAAATTCTTTCTGGAGAATTTGCAAAGGAATAGCCACCATCATTTCCATGTAACTGACTCAAATATAGAGATGTGGGTAAGCTTTATAAGGAAAAGGTGGAAAGGTCTCAATTTTGCTCTGAATGGGTGCTGTTGGCATGGGGAAGCTGTAGGTAGTCAAGGAGAAGCAGGTACCCTGTATGAATGCAGAAGGGCGTATCTTTGGCTTTCTCTAATTATCATATTTTAAAAAGTCAGTTACTAGTTAAATCTTAGACACCCTGGAGCAACTGGTAGAAGGATTATTGTTCAACTGCTGCTATTAGTTATTACAGAGAGTAGTTTGACTTTCTGTTCTGGCTCCTACTGATGGTATATTAGCTCCCTATGACATGGGTTGACCACCAACCCATGCAACCATCCCACTGGTCCCTGCCAAGAAGTAGCAGCAGAACAGGGGAGGGCAGAGCAGCAGCCCAAGCAGCAAGCACGAGCCCCAGCCACACAGACCCTGCTATGTAGGCAGAGACCTGAGGAACAGTGGTCCTGAAGCAGGGCAGAGCAATGCCTCAGGTGAGCCAAAGCACACTGACCTGTCATCCTACCAGGCTAGGCCTGGTCCATGCAGCTGCAGCTCCAGACCACATCATCACCATGACCACCACTAAGCACATGCCATTCACAGGCTACAACTTCCTTCTTCCCAAGAAGTAGGGGGAAAATGCAAGTCAGGAATAATTTTGGACCAATAACAATGGTACTTTTTTCAAACCTTGATTAGCATAAGTTTGGACCAATAAAGTTGATCCAAGTGCTACATAAACCCCTAGACTAGCATAATTAACCAGCAACCCCTACTGGATCCTGTCTCGCTACTCACTCATAGTGATGTCTGGATTTCGTTCTTCCAATTTGTGAGATAAGAGCTCAGAATGAAGAAATTAGCAGTGAGCTGCTGAGGCCTGCTGCAACACTGGAGGGCATAGACCACATTAGGAGCTGCAACACACTTTTCAGCCCCAGAGACCAACAGCTTTTGCAGACCCTACCTACCAGAAGAAGTGGAGCAACCCCTGTTTTCTCTTGACTGGTCACCGATATTGTGGGTGTGCATCTTATCATTATAGATAGTCTGGCTATTTTTTTATTTGTATATTCAGCCTCTCAACATCAATGCCAAAGGGACCAACAATCCAATTTTAAAAGACAAAAATCAAAAAAGGTGAACATAAGTTAACATAAAAGGAAATGCAAATGAGCTTGTTCAATGAGCAATCTCATTTATAATAAAAGGTACATATTACCACTTTCATCAAGCAAAATGAAAAAGATGAAAAAGTTCGATAGTGAACTTTGGAGAGAGGATTTAAGAACTCTAATACCTTTGTAGTATGAATTACAATAACCTCTGTGGAACGCAATCTAGTGATATCTATCAAAATTACAAATATATAAGCTCTTTATAATAGAAAATCTACTTACCAGAATTTATTCTACAGATATACTTACCAATGTATGAAATAATGTTTTTAATAACAGCTCTTTTCATCAAGCAAAATATTAGAAACTATCTAAATGTCTGACCATAACAATACTAATTTATTATGGCAAATTATGGCATAGTCATATTGTGGAACACTATATAAGAAAGAGAAAGAAGGGAGTCTTGTCCTCTGATACTGATAATATTCAAGACACTAAAAGTGTAAAAGAGGATATATAATAATGGGAAAATATTTGATATTTGTGTAAACACACATGTACATTATTTATACAGTTTATTTATTTATACATAAAATATGCACCATACATTTTCATGGTTATGACAATATAAATGAGACATTAATAATATAAACTATATAATCCAGTATTATTATGATTAGAAAAAAACAGGCTTATGTTTTTGGTGTTTGTATGAAAGACTTAAAATATTTTTATAAATAATCTGGAAATTTCTTCTAAAATAAAAACACATAAATCCTTTGACCTATGCACCTTATTTTTGGAAAATTGCACCACAAAAATAACAATGTCAGTACGGAAAGCTGTCTGTTTAAAGGCATTTATGGCAGGATGGCTTGTAAGGCAAAAGCAAATCAAAGCCAAAGTTTTGAGCAATCCAAAAATTCACCAGCAAGAAAGGGATAAAATGATTTAAGGTATAGTCCTACTATAAGAATATGATCCTAATTTCAGAGAAGACAGATAAGTCCTAGTAATACTGTTAAGTGAAAAAAAAAGAAGCTTGCGAAATAATATGTCTTGTGTGTTCCCGTCTTTCAAGTGAAATGCATGTCCATAACACAAGCTACTGCAAGTGAAACATCCCAAACGCTCAGTAGACTCATGCCATAAAGGTTTACATCCTGTTCACATGGAGATCATGCCAGTTAGGAACTTGTTCACCCTGTCATCATGCCACCTGGAGCGTAGAGCCTGTAAGGTGGTGGCAGCAGAGCCTCAGCCCCAAAGTGACACACATCTCAGAGTTCTAGCTCAGCGCTCATCACATGAACCTCCATTCATCAGCAAGGGAGGGGAGCCGAGAAATGCAGGGGACATTTAGCAAGCAACAACTATCTCTTCCACAGTGTGTGTTTATAGGGCTTAGTATAAACAGTCCAAATTTTTAATATTGTTGTTGAAGACATAATAGTCAGGAAGATTGTGAATTTTTCTATGCATAATATTTGACTTATAACAATGGACCTGTACTACTTATGTATGGAGTAAGATTCCATCACAATTTGACATATTTGCATAAAGAACTACCTTTACCCCATACACATACATACGATTGATGAAACCAACTATACAACTGAAAGGGAATGTAAAGGTTTGACACAAGAAAAAGGAAAAGTCATTGACGTCAGGTTCCTGGGATGGTAAGAGGAACTTTACCATACAAGCTGAAGAACTGTCTTAATAAAAGAGCTCTTCTTTCATAGATAAGAGGAAACAAATACAGACAGGGTCCAGACAGAGATGTGTTCACATCTTTGATATCCAGAACATGAGAGAATGCCTTTCTCATTTTAGCTCCTTTATCTGTAAAGGTTTTCTGTTGAGTATGAGGTTCTAAACTAGTTTGCAACTTGAATAAAGTTTGAAATGGTGATTATGGAGGATGGAAAAGTGAGTTCCATATTAGTGTTGCCAGTATTGAGACATACAGCCACCTCTTCAGGTCTTATCAGCTGCTTTCTTCTTTCAGAACTCACTGCTCACCTCTAGGACCATGTCACTATCACCATTCTGAGTTTTCCAAACTGACTTAAGTCCAAGATCTAACCCCAGGCCAATTCCATGACTGGTATATCTCATATACTGAACTGATGCATGCTGTTTCTGCCCTATCCTGGATTTGGATGGAATAATACACTTCCAGATAGAAAACGACATCCAAAGCATATACCAAGGAGCCAGGAGACATAGACATAATGTTCAGAGTAGTTACTCCTACAGAATAAAATCCAATCTGTGTAAACAAGAAATGGTATGAGGCCACACAGCTGAATCTCTCTTGCTTCTTCTGTTTTCACCTTTAAAAGAATCCTTTATCCTTTACTAAAGGTGTAGTTCTTATCTGCAGCATGTCTCAAGAAAATATGCCTGCTAAGGGTTCAAGTGTTTCTCTGCAAAGCTCATCATGAAGCGGTAGAAAGTGACACTATTGGTGGGAATTAGGTTGGTATGTATGCTTTTTATCTGTGAGTAACAGGAATGAAATACATGTACAAAGCAAGACCGAGGGAAGTTGGTGACCTTTTCAGTGCAGAAAATATATTAACATAAAAATGTGTTTTAGGATTCCTTAGGAAAGTCATAGATACTTTGTAAGAATAAAATTACAGTTATGGATTAATTTCCCCACACATAAACACACAAAAAGGGCATTCTATAAAAGTAAATTATCTGAATGGTGAATTCATAGAAGTTCCTTACTGTATTGCAGCAGACCATGTTGAAAACCAAGCCTAGGGTCTGGTTGAGTGAAAGAGACTAAATGTGCAACTCTGAGGTCTTTAATGCTATATTCAAGATAGTAGTTAAAAAAAAGAGTGGAACAATGAGGTCTGAGATGGGAATATTTTGATGAATGAACCCAATGATCTTAAAAACCCAAACCTAACATTCTTGCCAGAAACAAGAATTTTATTATTCAGTATCCTTCCTGGATACTGAATAATACAGCACTGAAAGCACACATCTTGCATGATGAATTTCCTTCAAGTCATTGATTCACCTCCCTTTTTGCCAGTTCTGGGCACTGTAGTTTTGTTTCACTAACTCTCTTTACTTCATTTTCCAAGAGATCAAGACTAAACAGTATCATGAAATGGTTTCTGTGGCTGATTAAGTCTCTTCAAGGGAAAAGCAAAAACAGTCTTACAATGTTATAATGGTAGACTAAAACTCTCTTGGAAGAAAAAGTGGTAGACTATAATGTATCAAAGTTTCTCTCTGCATCAGTCAGGTTTCACCAAACAAAAGCCGTCAAGTAGAATTTGACCTTGTGCAATTATGGACACAGGTTAAATGGGTTTTGTAATGCTAGTGTTCTTATGTCCAGAACTGACATTTGAGGGTGATCAATAAGAAAGGAGATAAATGTCAAATGGGAGAGCAGGAAAACTGAAACCCATTAGGACAAATTAAAACTCAACCTTGAAATAGGTGTTCTTGAGGAAAAACCAGCATCTTCTGTCATGGAACTAAACACACACTTTCCCCACCAATGAAGGTAAAGGAAAACTCACAGAAAGGTAGAACAGTGGTATGTAATGAGCTGAGTCAGTAAATGATCAACAATATTAATAAGCTACAAAAATTCCTGTTTTGACTTTGAGTGTCAAAAGCAAAGTGCTTCACTCCTGTCTTATTTCTCATGTGAAAGTGCCCTTTGCTGTCCAACAGGAAATCTACAGGAAAAATAATTCTGGGAAATGTAGTCAAGTTGATATATTATACTGCCATCTTACTCTCCTTAAATTCACTGGTTATGTTTCCTTGTATATAGAGACAACTCCCTGGCAAACCATGCCATAGCCATCACTGTTGCCACTGGACAATTTCCCAAGGTGGATCGTGAGTTGGAGTGCTCTGCCTACGGGGCTTCTCATCCTACATGCGAAACCCATGCACGGTAAGCCATCTGTCCACGTCTGACCTTGAGTCAAGTGCCACACCCTAGGGCTTCCTAAATATCCACCAAAAATGTACAGAAAATGCGGGAAAGGAACCCCAAGGATACACGTAAAATGGGAAACAAAGAATTTGATTCTCCATTCTTCTTCTCTACTTTGCACACTCTACTCTGAGAAATAGACCTTCCTTAGTGCTCGCCCATGGAAATTCTCTATGCCGAGTGAGCATGTTTGCTGAGTAACTCATGTCACTTCACAGCCTACCATGAAGCAAGTGTCCAGCACAATAACTCATTAGATGGCGTTGTTTTCCATTTGTTTGTACCTTCCTCTCATTTTCCACATCTTCTTCCTTTGGCCTTGCTCATTCCCATTATTAATAGCATTTGCTCAAGCTCTGTGCTCTACAGAGCGTGAATAAACCACCAGGCAAATTAAAGACCCCTTTGAGACTGTGGATGGTGAATCTAGAGTAGAAAACTATCCAATTAATTATAGTGATTCTCAAGTACATTATAGGTGCTCAAGTATAAACACAGAAAGAGAAAAAAGAGACTTGTTAAGATCATTCAGGGCTAGTAGGACTTTGCCAAAAACTGATTAAAAAAAAAAAAGTTCTTCCACATCTTACAACCATTTTCAAAGACATTTCAGAATCAATTTTTGGATTCCATCCTTTCCACCTGTTCTGTCAGTGAAACAAATTTTGATGGAGGAGGAAGAGAAAGTCATTCTGAAAGTAAGAGCTTCATAACACCTGTGGCATTTTATTTCACCCCAAGCAAAGAAAAATTCTACGGAATAACAAAATCAAATGTGTCATTACAATGACCACCACTTCATGATGAACTTTGAAGAAGCATGTGAGGGAACTACATGGATATACTGGGCCTTGAGTAAAGAGAAAAAAAGCACCACTGGAAGGGATTCTAACACCAGAAGAGGCTTAGAAAACTTTCCACCTCCCGTTTGGACTAGGGTAAATTTGGACTTAAGCATGTGCATGTTGTGGGCTTTTACTATTTTCTTAACACTTAAATTATCTTCTGATTGTTAAGCAGAACACCTCTGCAAGATTTATGTGGATTTTCAAATCAAAAAATGTCACTGCAGTATCTAATTCCTTCTCTGAGACAAAGAGGTACAGACAACAGCAGAAATAGCGGAAAGGTCTTTCTCTACATTTTAACTAAACCAACATTTATTGAGTATTCCTCACAGGCCACCTAAAATAGATGGCATTGACTATATAAAAATGATTTTAGGCTTAATTTCAATATAATATGAAGAGTGCTCGAAAGAGGAAACTTAAGGGGCTGTGATAGGAAAAGCATCTATCCCTAGGACTTCCAGAGCACTTCTGGAAGAAATGACAAATAAGATTTGGAGGGTAATTAGGAGTTAGCCAGGCAAAGGAAGGGCAATGATGTCTTAAAGTGACTTATGATGTGGGTTTGTCAAATCACCTACTAAATAGTTAAAAATGCTCCAAATACATCTTACACATCATTCCTAAAGCCTCATGCATTTACCTCCTTCATTCTTCAAAACAGAGGGGCCGAGGAGAGAAATGCCTTTGTTGACTCAAACAGTACAGAGAGACATAGTCACAGAGCGAAAGGGAACTAAGTTGGAGAATTTTTCAAAACTTGAAATGTATTTTAAATTTAAATAAATACAATAATATGCTATCTGGATCTGATGTTTGTGAATGTGCAAGTTTTCCCCCAGTTATATTTATTTGTAGCTGAAGTTATTTCGGTAGTTAAATGTACATCTGGAACCTCATGAGGGAGGGACACAGAGTGACAAAGAACAAATTATTTTCACTTATTTATGTATTGAAAAGTATTTTGCTTCAGGATTCCTAGTACTTTATGAACCATAAGCTTTGTTTTTCCCCCTCAAAAGAATGAGGTCTCCTTCTGAGTCAAACAATAACTTCAGCCAACTGGATGGTTAAGGCAGGAAGGCCTTTCCCACAATGCTCCTGCAGGTTTTACCTGGCCCATGCTAGGATGTCATTAATGAGAAAAGAGACAAAGAAATTCAGTGAGGTGCTATCTTCTGTTCCTGAATGTATAACAAGTTACCCCACTAAGTCTTTTGTCTGATAGTTTTTCATATTTTCACTTTCTTATCATTTGATTCTTTTGTTGTACTGGAAATTGAACCCAGGGGCACTTAACACTTAGCCATATCCCCAGCCCTCTTTGTTTGTTTTGTTTGTTTATTTTGAGACAGGGTCTTGCTAGTTACTCAGGATCTCAGTAAGTTGCTGAGGCTGGCTTTGAATTTGCAATCCTCCTGCTTCAGCCTCCTAAGCCTCTGGGATCTGGGATCAGCCATTAACAGACTACATCTTCATCCAATTTTTCAATATTTTTCCTATTCCTGCCCAAACATTCACACACACAATTAAATCAATACTTTTAACCTTTATTGAAATATATATGAACTATATAGAAGTTAAAAAAATCTTTAAGTGAAAGTAATTTAAAACCTTAGGGCAAGATTCTGGTTTAGGAATTTCCATATCATATTGTTACTTGATAGGCATTTATGATTGTATGGTAACTCAACTTCTTAATAAAAAATTTAAAAATAAAATTTAGGGCAAGACCTTGACCCAGGTTTTTTATTCTTATTTCTTTCCTATGAGGTCTACAAATTAGATCGTTCTTGTTGCTAACTCTTGACCCTTGAAAAGTGAATCTTTCAAGCAACTGATCTAGGTAAGATGATAAATGTGAGCTGATCGAGGCTGCCCTAAGCAAGGCAAGGGGCTATGCACTGTGCACTGCCATCCTCCTGGACCCCACACTCTTGTGATCTAAAGTCAGGTTGGGGTGCTGGAGCAGTGGCTCAGCAGTTATATGTTTGCCTGGCATGCATGAGTATGGGAGTTCAAACCCCAGCACCACATACACAACGAAGTGTTGGGGCAATGAAGGCCACATGAAAAACAAAATTAAAAAAAAAATTATTCTCTTTCTCCCCCTGTCCCTCTTTAAAAAAAAAAAAAAGTCAGGTGGGAGCCTCAGACTTGAGCAGCTTCCTAACAAACTCGTTCTACACCTCAAAACCTGATCCTGTCTGCCTTTATATTGATCAAATTACTCTATCACTGTTCATGTCTGTCATCAAAAAGTGTTGGGCTGGAGCTGTGGCTCAGTGGTTGAAGTGCTTGCCTGACATGCACAAAGACTTGGGTTCAAACCCCAGCACCACACACAACCAAATATCAGAGAAAACAAAGGTCAGATGAAAGAATAGATAAAATTATTCTTTCTCCCTCTCTTTTTTTTAAGAAAGAAAGAGGGAACAGTGAAAGAGAGAGAAAGAGAGAGAGAGAGAAGCAATTTTTATTTAGTTTTTCAAGTGACTTTTATTCCTCAGACATTTTGTTGTGTATGTGGTGCTGGGGTTTGAACTCGCATACTAGCATATGCCAGGCAAGTGCCATAACCACTAAGCCATTGCTCCAGCCCTCCTCATCTCTTTAAAATAAAAAAAAATTTAAAATTAAAAAGCCCTCATTCACCCCCCTCCATTTTCTCTTTCTCCCTCTCTCTTTAAAATAAACAATAAATAAATAAAAATTTAAAAGCCCTCATTCACCCTCTTCCAGCATCCAAACTCCTAAGGCTTCCCTTCCCACCCCTAAGAACTGTCCCTTGCACCTCTGGGATACAACCATCAGACATATGTGATCCTACCTTTCCTCTGAACCCTCATAGCAACCTCTCACAGAAGCTGACTCTAAGAACACTGTATTCTCATCACTCTTGCAGGTGGCAGCTATTTTTATCTTTCTCAAACTTCATTTTACTGAATGTGGAAGGATAGTAGATAACCTTACTTCTGTTTCCACTCTCCTTTTCTCATCCCTAAAAACACACTTGATTAAAACCCATCCTATCAGACTATCCACTTCTTTCTTCTGAAAACACTAAGGTCATTCTTCTCATTACTTGAAGATTTTTTTCTACTTACTGATCACTAGCATTCCCTCCATAAATATTTCTTACTTCTATGATCCCAATTTCAATTATCTTTTGGAAATTTTGAACAAGTTCAAATTTCACTCTCAGAAGTGTTCCTGTTTGGTCAATAAATCATATAGTCATGCTGGCCATAATTACTAATGTTTACAATAAGCAGGTAGATGATCCCCCACATCTCTGACCTCCTAATCCCGTACTTTGTCTCACCCTGTGATATTGCTCTTTTGCCTAACTTGCTCATGCATTTCAACAATTAAATCCTATATTTTTGTTGTTGCCAAATGCTAATCCCACACCTACAAGATCTTAATTTCAGTCTTCTACTCTGACTTATCTTATCTCTTCAAGCAAATCCATTATTTCTCTGACTACATCAATCCTTTCTCCCTTATAATTCAGTTTCTACCATCTTATCCTTTTCCCACACATCCTCCTGTCATTTCTCTACATGTCCATTTAGATCCCTCAATCAGTCATTAAAAGTCACCCATTGGATACACACTCATTTATTTGTTTCCCCTTCCCTTCACTTTATTCTTCTGGCTAAACCAAAAATATTTTCTGCCTACTTCACACTTATACCCAACAGGTCACTATCGTAACCATGTTGACGGAACTAATTGAATTTGCAATCACTTCTCCAGGGCCTGTAATGCTGTGTGGAAATCCTACTGTATTTCCCTGTCCACTCTCCCACTCATCTAAGTGATTACATACATGCTTCTGTACTCAAAATTTGAAATTCTCCTTCCTCATCCTCTCAGCTGATGAGCTTAACTCCTGCTTCACTGAGGGAAGAGAAGCAATCATAAATGAACTTCCACCAGATTCCATCACAAATGCCCACGCCACCCCTGCATTTGGACCCTACCTTCTGTCTTGTGTTTGTATGCATGCACACTGAGGATCTAATCCAGGCTTGTACATGCTAGGCAAGTACTCTACCACTGAGCTACATCCCCAGCCCTACTTAGTTCTTTTTAACTGCACAAGCTCCTCCAAAAGGCCAATTCCTTCATTTTTCCACTAGATCTCATTCATTATCCTAAAAACAGAGAAAATAGAGAGAGGAAAAATATTTTAAGAAAAAGGAATTCTTCCAGCAGAATGTGATATAAGATACTGAAAACATCTGCTGAAATGTTTCCAGCTGTATACTCAGACACTAAAGACATGCACATAACTTTAGGATCCAACTACATCTGCTGGGATTGACTAAGTTCACAAAGTTGTCTTGTATCATTTGACAGTCTGAACAAGAAACCACAGTGGCTATTTTGTTCTCATCTAGGGTTTCCATGATCAATTAAGTACCAACTAGAGATTCATGTGGTTTAGGTTGTTCAGTTTAGATTAGCTATTAACTGAAGAATTTCTTGACCTTTGCCATCCTCTGGGTATTCTCTTTCCAACAAAATCAGAGAGCCTTTTTAAATCATAGTGCTTCCTACCAGCATTCCCACACTAGAAAGAACAGCCACCACATCCCTTTACAAACATACTACTGATGAGACAGGGGAGAAAACATTAGGCAGTGGAGTAGTTAGAATGCTTGTCAATCAAGGGACAACCGTTTCTTTTCTTTAGATCAATTTGACATCCCCAATGCTAGTGAGAAGAGTCTGGCAAGGTGGGTCCAGATACAGACACTCCCTTCTACTAAGCCAGGCACCACATTCTTTCTATTGATGCCTGAGGCACAAACCCAAGGCTGGATCTGACCAAAATTTCCCTCGCCCGATGACCAATTGAAGGGTGAACTTTCTATAAAAAAGGCAAACCCAACTGCCTCTTCAGCTCTGTCCCCGTTTCTCTCTCTGGGGGAAGTCTGCTCTTTTCCCTATGTTTGCTTCCTGTTATTTTCTTAAAATAAAGTTTGTCTACTATGCTTGCCTAGGTGTCCCTCAGTTTCATTGTTCATCTCCAGGTGACACGAACTCGACTTCCACCAAATTGGCATCACCGATAGCCTGGTAGTGGCACACATCTGCAACCCCAACTACTCAGGAGGCTAAGGTAGGAAGTCACAAGTTCAAAGTCAACCTCAGCAACTTAGCAAGAATCTGTCATCAAATAAAAATTTTTTTAAAAACCTTGGGATATAGCTCATTGGTCGACTGCTGGCCTAGCATGTGCAAGAGCTCAGGTATGATTCTCAGCACCACAGAAAAGGAAAAGGAAAAGGTGAAGAGAAAGAAAAAGAAGAGGAAGGTGAAAAGGAAGAAGCTGCCACCACTGCCAGTAAGCTCATTAGCCATATAGCTACCAAGGTTTTGCTGGAGGAAATTTGCTCAGTGGTAAGCAGGGAGACCCATGACAGGTCCACACAAGCAATTCTTTCTTCTACAATGTAGTAAAGTAGAAAAAAACCTTAGCTGATGTTATAAAACCAAATTGTAGTCATATATCAATTAGTGATTCAATTAATTATAATAGGTCAGGGAAGCCAACTCCAGTGGGTTAATTTCAAAGTTGGTGAGGAAATTTAACCTACTGATAGAGCATTCCAAAAGCATAAGCTAAATAGACATTTTAATAAACGTTTTGTATACTAATATATGAATCACCAAGTCAGAAGTCAGAAAGTAACTACTAAAATAAACCTCCAAATATTACAGAAAAATAACTCTTTTTAGTGTAGAAATTCAACTGTATGATGACTAAATAGAAGGTACACTAATCTTAAATTTTATAATGAGTGGTTTATAAGTAATCTTACAATTTTTCCCTTACCAAAAGTAATGGCACTTACATTTTCAAAAGCACTTGTGTCGATAACTACCTATTAAATACCCAGAGAATGAGTAATCAAAGTGTTCAAGTAGATTTTAACCACAACTGAATAAGATTATCTAGGATTTTTAATATTTTATCTCACAGAATGTATTTATTTCAGACAATTTCCTATAGTGTTGCTACCACCAAACTCAATGTTCTATCATCATCAACAACAAAAATGACTCCTGAGCCAAGAACTGAATCAACATTGTGGTATATTTATGTATATTGCTAAATTTGACCTCATCAAAAATGCCCTCTCTCTTCTTAATTTCAGAATTCATTCTCACACATACTCCTTAGATTTCTATTCATAAAATTTGCAAAATTATTTTGTTTATTTGTCCTTCTGTTTTACAATTGGCCCCCTGGGTCCTGTTGAGATCTGACTCAACCTATATGTCTGGTTATTTGGAGGAAAATAGGAACAAGAGGAATTGAGTTCTTTTAAAGGTAACTCCCATAGGCAAGGGTGGTATAATATCTTCAGGCAAGACCTGAGAAAGAAAGGGAAAGGGTGGGCTTCAGTGATCAATAAAGGCTCAGTGGGGGATGAGAATACTTCATTTACTCTTAATTGATCAACTAAATTGTCAAGGACTTTTCTCAGCTAATTAATGTCCTACCATACACAGACCTGGTAAGGCTATGGCTCCAAATAACAACATATTGCTCTTATATTTCAACATCTTTCAATATCATGCACTGAATTTTGAGTTTGGTATACTTTAGTCACCTTAGTTCTGCAACTACAATATGGGATGTTCCTGCTGACAGAGCCATGAAAAATTTCTCATTTTCACTTCATTTCTTGTTGGCAAGAATTTATGGATTTGATCATTCCTTAGCTTATACAGCATTAGAACCTTATTCAACGAATATAATTATTTCTTAAATTTTACTTACTTTTTATCATGTTATATAGCAATAGCAACATGGTCCCTCCAACCCTTGACCTCACTCACTAAGCACTTTACTGAAGGTAGCTGCACATGACAATTTAACTTTTTGGCCATTATTGGGAGTAATTTCCAGAGCATCAAAACTAAATGTTGATGGAATTTTCATGACCTTCATCACACCTAGAACAGATAACTAATCCCAGATTCATCATACCTTCATTCTCCTGAGGGACTTGTGCCCATTTCCTGTGCCAAAATCCATTCAGTCAGTGCTCTTGATTGCAAGAAAAAAAGTAAACTCCAGCTGTTGAAGTAGAAAAGCAATCTTTATAGGGATAACAGGTAGGTGGTGGGATCAAGAGGACACCTGGAAAACAGGCTTAGACGGGAAACAGCATCTAAGGCAGGCAAGAGAGCAGAACACAACCAAGGTAGCATGCAGAATAATCACAGCAGCATCTCTGGGAGTGACACCACTTGACACACACACACTCCAGTTGCTAGAAATGTGTGCTGCCTTTAACAATCCCTCGGTACTCCTTGATTACTGGAATCCTTCAAAGTCCTAAAGGGAGCATCCAATTAGACAAGCTTATGCTCCATGTCTCCCTCTAAATACATCTTCTAAACACAAGGGCATAAATGAAAATTGATTTGCCATGAAAAGTCACATTTGTACTAACAATAAGCAGGATTTAAACAAACTATTTCATTCTGTATCAAACAAAAAAAAACTAAAATGTTCTGAAATAAACATAACAAAATGTATAGTTTTTATGAGAAAACCACCAAATTTTTACTAACCTAAAATAAGGATATGAATAAATGATGAGATAGATCACATTCTTTGAATTGAAAATTAATGCTATAAAAATGCTTAAATTCTTATTGAATTTTATCTTTACATTCAAATAAATAAAACACAGTAAAATGATCAGGATTTCTTTCCATTGACCTTGTAAAGTTGATCCTACAACCACACAAGGAAATATACTCAGGGCAAATTTTGAAAAATAAAATAGTAGTAAAGGACTCATAGTATCAAATACTAAAGATAATTATAAAAGCATAAAAATTAAAATGGTGTGGTATCAACCAGAAATATCAAGCAAGTAGATAAATGTAAGAGACAAGTCTGAAATGTTGTGTGCATATGGAAATTAAATGAATATAATTTCAAATCAGTGGAAAAGAATAAATACTTGGAGTAATCTATTATTGTAGAAAATGTTAGATATCTGTCTTATACCACTTAAAAATAAATTTCACACAGATTATTCATTTAAAATGATCAAATGGGAAAATAAAATATACTTGTGTACATGTTAGGTCATCTTAAACAGGAAGCACACAGAAAATACTAATATGAAAAGACTGAGATAGTTGATAAAATGTCTGTTTGAAATAAGTCTCCATTATTGAAGTTAAAGGAAGGGCTATTTAGGGAAAATAGCATTTTTCATTCAAAATATTGAAAATATATTACATTAGTAAATGACAATGAGCCAAATAGAAAAATAGGGAGAAATATATGAAAAAGGAAATTCAGAAAAGAGAAAAATGCAATTAATAAAGCATATAAAAGATGCTTAACAGGGGGCTGGAGCAGTGGCTTGACGGTTACGGCGCTTGCCCAGCATGCGTGAGGACTCAAGTTCAAACCCCAGCATCCACATACACAACTTGGTGTCAGAGCAACGAAGGTCATCTGAAAAACTAAATAAAACTGATTCTTTCTCTCTCTAAAAAAAAAAAAAAAAAAAAAAAATGCTTAACAACCTTAAAACAAAATGAGATAGCAAATGGAATACAATTTTGCCTTCTACTTTGCATAAATTAAAATGTAAAGAATGTGGGAAATGGGAGCTCTCTCAATAATATAAATATGTTCAACATTTTGAAAGTCAGTTCAAAAGTATTTACAAAACTTTAAAATGGGGGCTGGAGCCGTGGCTCGGCGGTTACGGTGCTTGCCCGGCTTATGTGAGTACACAGGTTCAAACCCCAGCACCCACGTACACAACTGAGTGTCAAGAGCAACGAAAGCCATGTGAAAAACTCAATAAAAATTGATTCTGTCTCCCTCTCTCTCTGTCTTTCTCTCTTTGAAAAAACAAATTTTTAAATGGGTATTCTTTCTGCAAATCAACTTCCTGGTATCAGTCCTACTGAAGCATTGCTTCATATGCATAATGATATAAAAATAATGTTTTATGTTATAGAAATGTTTATAATAAATTTAAATAATTATATAAGTATAATAAATGTTCACAATAAATATAAATGTATATTATAGAAATATTTCTAATAGCAAAAATTTGAAACTAATTTTTCCGTATACATATTACTAAATAAATATATTATAGAACATATCTTTGGAAGCATTAAACAGAAGATGTTATTGAGAGAAGCAAAACAAAAAGAACATGTAGCATAATATTTATGCTTAGAATTGCATAACACAAAAAATTCTATGCATTATATAAATTAAAAAACTATATACATATAGTTGTTTTGTGGCAATACTAGGGATTAAAGCCACGGATACATCCCCATTCCTTTTAATTATTATTTGGAGATGGGGATCTAAGTTGCCCAGGCTGGCCTCAAACTTGCCATCCTCCTACCTCAGCCTCCCAAGTTGCTGGAATTATTGGACTGAACCATCATATCCAGTGAGAATATTATATATTAATCTGTTAAAACCAATGTCAAGAAAAAAGCAATGGGATTGTTTATGGTAGTAAAGGAATACTTTCAATTTATTTCTAAGGTTTTAATAATTTTGAAACACTGTATTTATCCATAACCTATATAATTAAGTTATATTAAATCTAAAAACATTTTGGCTCTTAATTGTTGAGTGAAAAAGCAAAAACTATTAATGTTGCACACAATAGTAACCACAAACATATGATTTTAGACATGGAAAGAAATGGGCTGTGTATACAAGACTGATTGCCCAATGAAATGGAATGAACTTTACCCTGGCAGTTGAGGACAGAGTTCTCGTAAGAATTTTTTAAATAACGCATGTGATAAAACTACTCTGTGTAACTAATAACGTCAATGAAGACCATTTCTATTATGTCAAGCCACTTACTCAAGCAGCAGGTATGGACAATTAAGTATCTAGCATTGGCCCAAACTGCATGTTAGGGTTAATGAATATGTTGTAATATTCAGAATAAGCTGTATTTTGTTTTAATCAAGACTCAACAAGGGGGCTGGAGCTCAGCGGTTTCGGTGCTTGCCTGGCAAGCACGAGGACCCAGGTTCAAACCCCAGCACCATGTACACAACTAAGTGTTGGAGCAACTAAGGCCATGTGAAAAATTAAATAAAGTTGTTTCTTTCTCTGTCTCTCTCACTGTCCCTCTCTAAAAAAAAAAAAAAAAAAAAAAAAAAAAAAAAAAAAAAAAAAAAAAAAAAAAAAAAAAAAAAAAAAAAAAAAAAAAAAAAAA
>PVKS010007227.1:0-50099 GCA_004027875.1 Aplodontia rufa | reverse complement strand
ATGATATAGATTGCAATGAATGGCACTGTAAAGTTGAACACAATCAAAGCTGAGATGAGGTGCCCATCCACAGGGAGTATTCTTCTGACTCCTCCCTGTGCTCCCTGTTGGAGATCCAGGATCTGGAGAAGTAGTTTTCAGTAAGATCCTGGTATAACTTCTGAGTCCATGATCCATATGTGCGTACTATCAAATGCTTGCTCCCCTTCCAAAGGCCTCCTATAGAGTATAATTCAGTAAGCATAAAAATAAAGTATCTCAAATGTGGAATGTGGCCTAAAGCTTAAGTTCATCATTATCAATCCCAGTAGACATATACTTGACAAAAGTTTTGGAAAATATTCTCTTTTTTTGTTTTTTTTTTTTGCTTTTTTTTTTTATTTTTGAACAACCTTACAAGATTTTAACAAAATAATATAAAATGTGTATATATTCTGGATATTGCAATTACCCCCAGGAGTGCCCCCCCAATTACCCTCCCTTTTAAATCAGGGTTTAGAAAGTATTTTCTGTATAGGGTCAGATAGTATACACTTTTATGCTTTTCATATCATGATCTATGTCACATCTCTTCAACTCTGCCACTGTACCACAAAAAAGCCAGAAACAATACCTAAGTCATTATGTCTGTTTTAAAAAGAATGTTACGAACACTCAAATTTGAATTTTCTATCATTTTCACATATCATGCAGTGATAAGCATTTAAAAATATAAAAGACATTCTTGGTTTGTAGAGTCTACAAAAACACAAAATAGATCAAATTTGGCCTGTGAGCAATAACTTGTGCATTCTTGATCTACCTTACAGAAAGCAATTACTAGTGCTTAAAAATAGGACTTATTTTATGCTGTGATAAGAATATTTAAAGTTATCTAAGATTAGTGGTTCTTGTGTAAGCCAATTCACAAGTGGCTGGTAAAAATGAAAATAAATGCTACTTGGATTATGTAACTGGGGTAAGTTTTTTTTGTAAAATTGGGATAATTATATTATTTTCACCCACAGACTTTTGTGATGAACATATAGGGTAACTGATAGGTAATACGAATTCAAATGAATTATAGCTTATTTTAGTATCCTGTAATCTTCTGGTCCCACTGATAAGCTAAAATAAAATTGTAACTGAAGAGAATGACTTTATTAAAGGGTGATAAAGGAAAGAGAATAACTAGGAGACAGAAAGGGCATTTGCTTTCACACCAGCATTATTAAATCTTGCTTTCCTGATCAATTAAAATACAACTAAACTCAATGCTATTTAAGCTTTTTTAAAAATATATACTCTGTCCATGGGCATTGTATCAGAGGAAAGCACTTCTGGCATGTTATTGGTTGGTTTCTCTCAATATGAACCTTGGCGTCTTTGGGGGATCATTTTAGACTGCAGGAAATTGTGTTGCACTGACTAATGAGCAATTTGTGGTAGAGGTAGACTCTACCAGACTCAGAAATGTTCATTAATGCTTTAATATTTCTCCTTCTACCTGATTGCATCTGTTAACCTTCTTTCCTACTGTCCTTCTGAATGGGCAGTGGGGATTTTTGGTCAAGTTTCCATTATTGATGTGTTTCTATTTTTTTTTTTATCATGTACATTTTTTCCTTGTGTAACCAAGACAAATGTTTTCAGCCCACAAGGAGAGCTAAGCACTCTGAGTAACTGACTCATTTAGTGGTGCTTGGCTTCCTGCGCTTGTCAGCGGCAGGTGACATTTAGCACAGGCTTTATCTCAGTTGTGGTAATTACTGGGCTGACACGAGCTCTCATACACAGCACAGATTGTTTTCAGCAGATGTAACCAAGCAACTCTCCTTTCTCTGGAGCAGTTTATCTGGCTTTCAAATTGTGGCTTTCCAAATAGAGACAAACACACACACACACACACACACACACACACACACACAAATAGCTTAATGCTATTTTTATGGAAATAGTGGCTCTTTGTTGCTCTGACTATATTGATTTATGCCAGGAGTGATGGGATGGAATATCTCCATTGTATGCAACTTCTGCATTACAAGCTGGTACTGCATCCTATGAAACAGAAAGGTTATTGTTATTGTAATGTATCTCAGCAGTTCACCAAATGCTACTTTAATGATGTAATTAATACACTTGGATTTACCATTCCATATTCTTGAGCACCAATTTTGTTACAGGTAAGACAGCACTGTTTAGTGGGGTTTGGGGATTTTTTTTTTTAATTTGAGAGTTTTTCTCTTAGAGAAGTTGGAATGGAAAGAAAATGTTTTAGCCAAGTAAGTCAAAATCACTAACATTTGTGTCAGATATCTTAGTGACAGCAATTTTTTAGGTAATTCTTAAGTTCAGATAACTTAACATTGTTTAATCAAACTATTGATCCTGAATATTTAGATTTTTTTTAAAACTAGCCTGGCCCTTTGATACTTTCTATTTTAATTGACATTCTCATATTTCCAGAATCCAAGAATATTCTGGTAAGTTAGCAATTATATTCCAAAAAAACATTGACCAGAACTGTATTTCAGAACATGCCAGTTGTATTATCCTTGCTATGAGCAGTAATTATTTAAATGTTCAATTTTTTATTAAGTGAATTATGTGACTGGACATCACGCTGTTTAATGTGTAGGGACAAGAACTAGAATTACTAATAATAAATTGCTACATTGTGATTGTAAAATATACACAGACTTCAGCCCTAGGGTGTGAGCAAAGTGATGGACTGATGACATTGTTTGAAAGAAGCTTGGGTCAGGTCAGCACTGGGGTGAAATGATGAATGAGAACCCGGATGGATGATCAGAGTGGCCCAGTGCTTCCACCATGGGGAGAGTGGGGGAGAGTGGGGGATGGGTGCGAGGGGTGAACCTGGGCATACCAAAGAACATTTTTCCATTTGTTTAAAAAGAAAGATGAGAAAACATCTTGGAGGCATTTCTAAGACCTTTAAATATTGTAATAAACGTTTGATGAATTGAGGTTGAGCCACACTGTAATTATGCAAAATAAAGCTTTTTGTTAAGTAGATTTCCATCAGAAAATTTAACCTCTGGCATTTAAATAAGGAGACAAGGGATGAGGTGCCATCATGAATAAATGTTAAACCTGAGCAAGATATGGACTTATCAAAAAAATTACAAAGAACTTCCTAGCCTGCCCTCGAATTCCATCAAGGAAATAAATGTATTGTAAGAAAGTACCTACCACTGAACATGCTGTGCAGGGATGTGAAATAAAAGTACCAAGTGACAGTTAACCTCATATAGTACTTTTACTTCATCATGAGGAAAGCTGTCATCTGATGGAACTTAACCTACATTACGTAAGACACTTTCAGTGGCAGCTATCTTTTAAGTACACATTTGTTCATAAAACCCATTTTTAAACAACTGAATGTTGATTAGAATTGAAATTCCATTCTCTTGACACAGACTCTGCCTCTGTTTAGTGAAAAGCCTCCACTGCCACTTTATTTCTGATTCTTATGGCAACTGATAATTGACTTCATGATCATAACTGAAGCCCCGTCTGGGTTTCCACTGCAATGCACAAATTCACCAGCATTCATGCAGAGGGAGGGACAGCTTTTGTACTGCTTTATCAGTGTCTCCTCTGGGCAAAGGAATGAAGGGAACCAGATGGGCCAGACAATGAAGGGAAAAAGATTTAGAGTAGTAGGAAAATCTAAGTTCACATTGTGATTGGCATTCTACTCCTTCCTAGTCCTGGGCTCCTTCATTTAAAAACATCATTGATATTTGCACCTTACCTCCCCTGGCAGAATGGTTAGCAAATAATCATGCTAATGAATCTAAAATCTTTACAGGAAAGTCTTGATATTACTTTAAAGGGTTACCCATTGAAGTTAAATCTTAGAAAATCTCCTAACAACCATTTCCCATATAAAACATCCACCCTCTTTGAAAAGTGAATTTCAGGCTTAGCAAAAAGCACCATAATAACAGGACTGAAAACAGAATCCTTCTACTTCTTCTTTAGAGACCACAAAAGAAAAAAAAAAAAAAAAAACATGCTGTAAGTATCTTCCCGATGAGATAAAAGTAAACAGTCCCCAGCCTGGCTCACAGCCTGCACCAGCCACCAACACAGGAGATCAATACACAGCTGTGTGCTGGCTTTTGAGAGAGACCCTGTCTCACAGCCCTTCACTTAGAGGTCATAATATTTTAGTGGCTCTTCTCTCTGAACAGAATAAAACCTGCAGATAGTTAAAGAGAATGAAAATTCTGTTTAAAGCAATGGGGTGGAAGTCAGGGTAAAAGGGAGTTGATGAAAACCAAATGTCTCCCTCATGGTTCCACATACAGCTGCTGGAAGGCCACATAAAAAATTAATCTGACTCATATAATTCTGCTCAAGGCCAAATATATGCATGTAATAAAAGTGCAACGCAAATATGACATATGTGGGGTTTTTTATAAAATTGTTAGATGCAACATTAATTTCTGTTTAGCATTGATCTTCAGGCTCGCCATTTGTTTTCCTTACATTTTACAACATGACACCTAGCTGGGAATAGACGATATCTCTTTTCCTATCTTGAAAAGTAAAAAGACTATGAACATTTACCATCCCTCCAAATGATGAGGTCATTTTTATAGGTGTGATTTTTTTATATGTTAAGGGATAGTTGAATGAATTCTAATAGATACCAAGGCTTTGTAATCCATTAATGAAACATTCTTTGAGTTCAGATCTATTTTCTGGCCTTCGTTGTCACTTAAATAGTTGTACTGACAAGATTTTTCAAGAAACATTTTTATGAAAACTTTTTTACTAAAAACAAATGACAGAGTAGGCTTGAAGATAAGATGTAGAAATAGGACACTGAGCCCAATTTCATTTATCTCACTCTGAAAAACACATGCAGAAAGAAATGAATCAAGCTGAAGCATGAACCAAGTGAATTATTGAAGGCCTATAAGCCAAACTACATGCTGCATATAAGGTATACACAAACAGCTGATGTATTTAACTATGAGATTCATGCCAATCATTTAACAGGCTCTGTAGATTTGTGACAGAATACTCCTCTTTTTCAATGAGGGATTCAGAGTTTTGCAGAGGGTTAGCCTAAGAAGCCAAGATTCTGTGTTAAGTATTTTATCTTCAGGATTACAAGAATTTAGAGGGTCCTTAGGCCCCTTAGGCAGAGTTAATTATTCCCTAATATTTACTCCCCTAGCAATTTTGTGTTTCTATTAGATAACTTTCCTGCTTGAGTGCTAACTTGTCTTCGTTTCTGATAAGATTGAGCATCTGGAGGTTGGTTTACTCATCTTTACCCAAAAAATGAATTCATCTTATAACTACTGAATTCATCTTATAACTACTGTGACCACTATTTCAAGCGTTGCTCTGGAGATTCAGAATTGATGGAACACAAACCCTGGGCTGGGTGGGCTCACAATCCAGGGGGCACATGTCGGTGGGCAACTGCAAAACACAGTGCTGGGCCTCCTACAGTAACTGGTGAGCCTAATTAACACAAAAAGAAAAAGGCTTTAAAACATCAAAGTCCCCAAATACTTATACTGGGCACAGTCGAAGTTGTGAAGACAAGAAGCAGATGGTTTCACCAAGTGGCATTTGGATCCCGTTCGCAGAAGCGCATTCTGCCCAGCCCAAATCTAAAGGAAGAGCTCCCCTCAACTCGAAGCTGAGGGTGCTGATTCCTTGGGGCATTTATTTACACAGGCTACGTATCTGAGGACTTAAATTACCTTATGCTTATCTTGCCCTATTCTTGAGGCATGAGGCCTGATGGAGGATCACCAAGAGGACATGTAGTGTTAACAGGTGTGCGTTGTGGGGGTGTTACCTCACTTTGTCTGTGTCATAGTAAACAGAAATGTGGAAACAAAGTTGAAGGAGTTTTCCATGAGTTCTGGTGGGCACTGGGTGGTAACTGCTTAGCCCATGTGAGTTTCTATGCAGAAACTGTGGTATCCCCAGAAATAGTTGGGGATATTTTCAAGGGATGTGAAAGTCACATGACCACCAACTGACAGGAGCAAGAGCTACGGAGGTCAGTGTGGCTTGAAGTACACCAAGATTGGTGAGAATCAGGGACACGTGGGTGCACTGTGATCTCACCCATCATACCTGTCATCATGCTTCATCATCTCTGAGAACCAGACCCTGGCCTTCTCTCCTATTTCTTCTTCACAGCTCTTAGGCTCTTCATTATTTTTGGAAGACGGGAATATTTCACTCTGTTATAGCTACATATCATATGTATTTTGTTTAGGTCAGACCTCAGCTCTCTTCTTTATAAAACATTTCCACTATTTTGCTGCTTTAGGAATTGTAAAATTAATACATGCTTATTGAAACAATCAAATATCATAATGAAAAAAAAAGCAAAGCTAATCATGTCCCCCCTCTATAGGTTCCAAATCTTTAACCCCATCCCCATTGGGGTAAGCCACATTAACATCTGGTGTTGATTTTTCACCCTTTTCCTTTGCTCATATAAATGTAAATATATACACATATGTAGGTAATCCATGTTTGTTTGCTCTACCATAATGGAAAAATTTATACATCTCTTGTAGCTTTCTTCCTTCATTTGACAATGTAATCTTCATTTCCTTACAAATCAGCTGATATTGATCTATTTTTTTAATCTACTCATGCACCATACAGTACATTTTCATAAATAGTTCATAATATTCATGGTGAATTTAGAACTATTTTCTTGAATACATATTCAGACGAAGGCTCACTTCATAAATATACATAACCTAATGTATTTTTTCACAGTGAACACATTTATTTAACCTCTATCCAGATGTAAAGGCAGAATATAAGTAGAACCCCAGAATCTTCTGGCCCCTTAGTCACCAACCTCATTATGCCTAATGTTCATGATCCTAACTTCTACTGTCATGAGTTTTACCTTTTAAAAATTTTATATAAAGAAAATCAGTAAGTGTGATAGTATATGTCTGGTTTCTTCCATTCAACTAACTGAGTTTCGTATATAATTTGGTCATTTTCCTTGCTCTATAATAGATATATCTATTCTATTGAAGAACATTTAGGTAGCGTCTAGTTGAGGAATTTAAATGAATATGCCACGGTTGATCTCAAAACATGGAATCATCCCCCAAATTGGACTCTTGTATATATTTTTCTAAAAATCCTTCTCATAGATGTTTTTCCTACCATTGTCAAAAAAAAAAAAAAACCTATTGTATAACATGAAGTTGAAATTTAACTGATTTTTCTCTGCATTTCTAAAATACCAAAGACAGTTTGGGTAGCACATTCTGCTCCTGTTCCAGGGAAATGCGGAGGTGGAAGACTGAAAACTGTTGGAAGACAATGGAGAAAACTTGTGACATTCTACAACAGTGATGTCATGTCTTACCAGTGGTAACTATTGCTCTTCATGTGAGCATCCAAAATGGGAGGCAGCAATCAAACAGAAGTCACAGCCCGGAGAACCTAGAAGGAAAGTACTGAAGAACTTCAGTTTATCCAACAAAAGATGAAGAAAGAGCGAGGAGAACATGCAGTTAGTGTGGGGAAGAGAGGCAAACTCTAGGAAGGAAAGTTGGAACAAGAACTTTGGAAAGGGGAAGAGAGATGATTCAGCCAGGGGTGTAACAGCTAACAGACAAAATAATAGAAATGCATAAATCTAATTTTAAATGGTTTCCATATAATTATGCTTTAATTATGCTATTTTCCATATCTTTGAACATAGCTGATCTTTATTATTCATGGGTTCCATATTTGCAATTCATATACTTGCTAAAATATATTTGTAACACCAAAATCAACACTAGAGGCATCTTCACAGTTATTTGCAGACATGCACAGAGACATGAAAAACTGAAGTTGCCTGAAGTGCACATTTCCTGCTGAGGTGGAACAAGGTGATGCTGTCCTCCACTCAGCTCCCATACAGTTAAGTACCTCTCTTCCGTGTATTTAATACCATGTTTTTATTTTTTTGCAGACTTGCGCTTTTTGCTGGTGATTCTGCTGTGTAAAATGCTGCTATTTATGGTCCCCAAGCACAGTGTTGAAGTGCTGTCTAGGGTTCCTAAGCACAAGAAGGCTATGATGTCCCTTACAGAGAATATACATATTAGATAAGCCGCTTTCAGACATGAGTTAGGATGCTGTTGGCCATGAGTTCAATGTGAATGAGTTAATAATATATATATTCAATAAGGTGCCTTTAAACAGCAATACACATAAAATAAGGTTATGTATTGATCCATTGGAGAAAACACTGTGACTGGAGACTCTGTATTTCTCCTAAAATCAATTATTTGGTATTTGTTAATTCAGGATACAATGTGACTTTATAGGATTTAACTTCCTGGGAAAACAAGAACCAACTACATTTAATGCAATCTGCTGCATCCAAAGGCCTTGCAAAAGGATTTAGGATTTACACATCTTTGAATGTAGGCAGGAGTATAAATTAGGAAATCACATCAATGTGGTGAGCGATTCCATTCATTGGTGGCATTGTAATGCTGAATTGCATCACTCTGTGTGAGGATGAGGGCACCCTGCCCAGACTCGATGCTGACAAGGCAGTTAAAACATGCTTTTGTGTGCTGAAATACCCTCTTCATTGCAATAACACCTTTATCTGGAAGATGAACAGCATGCCATCAATCAATCCAGAAAGAATGTTGACTGCATAAAAGTGACAACACCTAAAGTGTTAACAACGTTCTTGGTAAACATTGGATTACGACAGAGTTCTTGGTAAACATTGGATTACGACAGACTTCGTGACTATTGTGAAGTATGAAAAAATAATGCTCAATGAAAATTAATATATAACATGGTAAATGAATTTCACCTTTGAAATCAATTATGTGATTTGTAATCTAAAGAGGAGCATATGATTAAGGGAAAAACTATGTGCTCTTTAAGTATTTATGTTAAGCTCTGCAGGAGTTCAGAATCCAATGATTGCGCCACTAGTTTTATGGTCTCACCAAATATAAAATAAAGGTCAAAAATGAAATGAAAAGAATATAATGTGCAAATGAAATCTTAGCATCTGACCAGTCTTCCTCTGTGCATTCATTACATTAGGATGCTCTTTACTTTCTTAGATTTGCATTAAAAACAGATTCTAAAAGAAACCTACAAAATGATATGCCACAATACTTTTAAAGGGATGACACTGCCCATTGAATACCATTTAGTTTGAATCAGTAGTAGCACTATTAATTTCTCCCTTTTTAATACACACTTTAGCTAGCACATGACCCATATCAGGGAACATCAGTTACACCCCAGGGACCAGACATTAACAGCACGTGCTACGAGTGGTTTATTTTACAATTGCTGTGAAATAAAAGCTGATGGAAATGAGCCACTGGTGAATTACTTGCCAGCAGAAACAACAATATTTGTATCACTACTGAAAAACTCCCTCCCAAACAGGGGTTGCAGGCAGAGGTTTATTTACATTGTTCATAGAGAAACAGAGACAGAGGACGTTGGGAAGTAAATAGTTACAAGTCTGCAGTTGTTTATTGCAGTTAAGCAGAACACATTTCAATAGCTGAGATCTTGTACCACAGCTAATTGAAGCACAATTTTGACACACAATCACACGCATAATATCATATGAATAAAGTAATAAACTAAAAATTATTTCCAAATGAACTACAGTTCATCAGGTCTTTCCTCTCATGAAAGAAACATTAACATGACTTAAATCTTTTGATATAGGTGTTCTCTCCAGAGTTATAAGGAGGAAGAAAATTAAAATCTCGCAGCAGGTTTTTCACAGAAACAATTTAACCCCCCCTCTTTTTTTTTAATTTAAGAACATTATTTCTTCTTGCATATCATTTCTCTACCAAACAGTCAATATCAGAAATATTTATTTCTTCATAGAAGATATGCAAATAGACTCAGCAATCTTACTGTAAAAATTATACACTTATAAAATGTGTAATTCTAACTCAATCTAATCTGCACACAAAGACCTTGTCTCTATTGAAAAGATGCGCTTGATTTATTTAAATACAATGCTCAAATATACTCTCAATTACTCCCAGCTACTTGTTCTAAACTGGATTTAATCTGTTAACCTCTCACCTTCCTTTAAACAGAGTAGGAGTGAGCAATAGAGGTGGTAAGAGAGGGTTCTCGGGAAATAAATGGCATAAGGGTGCACACTAAAAGCCAGCAGACCTGTTAATTATCCTGCTTATGGGTTTACATACACTTTTGTCTACGATTAACTGGATCGTACAACTGTTGTTCCTTTTGCTGAAAGGTTTGACCTTTTGCTTAAGTCCAATCTAACATGAGGAAATCATTATTCATTTCTCCCCCACTGCAAGTCCAGATGCAGATTTGAAAATGTTATTTATTGTCTGGCTGTTAGTCTTTAACATACAGCAGTTATTACTAAAGGAGACAGCTGGCTGCATCGACCTATCCTTTACTGCCCCCAAGGCCACGCATACCTAATTCAAGGATATTGGATAATGGTATGTGGCATGATTTACATGTACAGAATTCAGAATTCATTGTGAGCCTATTTATAACTACAGCATCATCAATAGAGAAGATGATTTAATAGAGGTTGTAAGGGTTTTCTGACAAGAGTTATTAATATTAGAACCTTTTCCCAAGTGCTGCAAACGGTGCGGAGATGTAGCTCGCCTGAGTTATTTTTCATTGGCGACCCTTTTTCTGTTCATTAGCACTTACATTCCCAGGGTTGGGAAGCCACTGTTTTAACTCTAATTTGGATGTAATGAGCACATTCAATGCAAGGAGACTCTCCTTCATTAAGGAAGCTGAAGAAAGGCCATCAACTCTTATGAAAAAGGACATCTAATCTCATGAAAATTTAACAAGTCCAGTTTCCGCAGATGGTATTTGGAAAACCAAGGGTCTGTTCCCTAGTTGGTCAAGGTGAATGAAACAGGTTCTACAGTGCCTTTTCAAAAGAGTTAGATACAGGCTGATCTCTTAGCCAATACAACTCCCTTCAATAAAGCTAACGGATGAGGCTACTACAGGGTGTTTCTACAGTATGCAAGCAGGTCTCTGCTGACGCAGACACTGTTCTGACAGTTACTAGGGAAGGCATTTTAGGCTGGTTCACTGTTTTAAAAAAATACTGTTTATCTAACAGTTGTGAGAATTAACCACACATTTGAAAACACAGCTTAATGGAACATTTTATCCAAGAAGTCTTCTTTGCTAATAAGACGTCTTGTTTACAATAGATGAAACAATCAGCACCTTTGGTGGTACATTATATTTTTAATTTGAAATGTAAGACCAGAAACCATTGCTGTTTCTATTTTAGACAGTAATATTCCTATGAAATGCATCTCTAAAGACTGGAAATGTTTGACATTTATTTTGAAAAGCATATATGTTATAGCTTTAGGGGGAAAATTTCATTTGGGAATAAAATTACTTCTAGATTATCAAGTCAAAATCAATTTTTAGAAACCTCTGGATGCCAGAACAAATGGCTAATAAGTACCAGTTAGGTTCTCCTTGATTACTATATTAATAAAAAAGATTATGAATTCTAAATTTGAACCAACACCTAATTTTTATTTAGAGTTCTAAGTTATTCATTCTAACCTAAGGATTTCTTTTTTTAAAAGTTCACCATTTACCCAGAGTGATGTTGCATCCCTGTAATTCCAGTGGCTTAGGAGGCTAAGGTTGAAGAATCACAAGTTCAAAGCCACACTCAGCAATTCAGCGAAGTACTAAGCAACTTGGGGAGACCTTGTCTTAAAATAAAAAAAAGGCCATGGGTTCAATCCCTGGTAGAAGAAACAAAAGTATTTTTTTAAAATCTTCCAAGAAAAGAAGTCCACGGAAAATAATGTGTTTAGCACATCTTTGTTCCAAATCCAAGAGTGCCGGGCACTGTTTGCTGTGCTGTTTCTTATTACTTCACTCGCCTTTGAGCGTGTGCATTCTCTTGCTGGAATTCTGGCACTGCAGAAAAGCACACCACTCAGGCTGCCCAGACTTTATCCTGTATGAACCAGGGAGAGAAACAAGGAACTTCCATTTCATTTGGCTCACAACAATTGTTGACAATATGTCTTCTTGAAAAAAAATCATTGCTGGATCTATTTCATATTGTTTGTAAATTGCCATTTTCAGATATTTTTCTTATTTTTTTAAGGCTAAAAGGCAAACACAACAAAGACTATTAAAACTCAAGCAGATGGTATGATCTTGGACTTCTATCAAAGCAAATAAAATCAGAATTAAGTTGTTTTGAAGAATAAAAACCCTGTGGCACGATGACCAAATGGTTTCCTGTTAGCTCTAATTATTTGCCACTGATTGATTTAAATTCAACATCTAGGACAGGGCTTTCTCTCTTCAGGTTTTTTGGGAGTACCAGGGAGGGAGGAGAAATCAGTAGTTGCATTGTCAATGAAAGTAAGAAGTATTGAAATATGCGATACATTTGTGATGACTGTCACAAAACTGAAAATGGCCACTGACAAAAATAAAAATAATTGCAACTTATTATTTTCATAGAAGTGGAGAGATTTGGGGTGTTTTTCTCAATGGTTTAAAAGATAACCTAGATAATTAATATTTACAGAGCAACTCTCACCTCCCATGCATTTACTGACATTATCTCAAATGGTTAGAATGTAGGAAGCCACATGAAAAGCCATATATTGCTTTAGAAATGTAATATTTCCCAGGTGTATAGCAATATACCTGAAAAGGAAAATACTGCATTTCTTTTGAACTTAAAGAAAAATACCTGTTCAGAGTAATTAAACTTGATCTGAAATGTGTGCATTCTAAGACTTAAGTTAGGGTTCAAAGAAAAAAACCCATTAATTTTAGAAAGGACATGCTTCCAAAGTAAAATAAGAATACATACATTTTGTTTGAAGATGTGAAAATATATTATTTTTATAATGTTTAGAAAAATGGTTTATTTTCATGTTATAAGAACCGTATTTCCAATCATCAAAAGTGATAACTGAAAATAATCTTCCCAACACCTGGAATAAGAGTTTGATATATATTGTAAAATCATTACATTTAACAACTTCAACAATGTGGTGGTGAACTTTTTCTTAGAAAATTTTATGATTTTTTTCATTTAGAATGTCAAATATTTGAGGATCAAGCATTTCAAAGAGTGGCTATTTCTATGGAAGGATAAGTGAATTTCTGCTCAGAGTGAAGCACCTTACATTGCTTCTTTAGATGTTAAAAAATACATATATAGTACACAGAAAACAAAAGAAGCAAGACTTTAATACACCAACTCACAGCCTTGCATATAAAGGGACTCTATAAATGCTTAATAACACCAAGTTATTAGGTCTCAATTGTGGGGGAGGCAAGAAAGGAAAATGTATTGGGATATCTGCCAGACTCTGGAGACACTACATGTTGTTGGAAATTGGGGTGTGACAAAGTGGGGTTGTTAAAATTGTGTGTTGTTACAACTAGGGGTGGTTGTTTTCTACTAGCACCTGGTGGGCAGTACTGGGAATTTTGTTGAACATATTATAAGCCCAGGACAGTCCCCAGGATAAAGCCCCAGCCACAAATGTCAACGGCACTCTGTCTGTACACAGTTCAAATATAATGACATGTATAACCTGAAGTCTAAATTAACTGTTATCATATTTGAAAATATACCCTTAGGATTATGTCCTATGTAGTGAAGAAAAAACAAACCAATATAGAAAAGCAGAACAAAAGAACTTAAAACTCACATGGGGCAAACGCACTTCGGGGAATTCGAGAAGGTGAAGCTTGCTGATGTCCACTAGCAGGACAGTTGCTGAGGGAGACAGAGTAGACCAGGGCTTAAGTAGCAAAGATCCTGAGTCATCATTCACATTTCTGAGCTCGAAGTTATCCTTTTCAGACTAGTTCATGCATAGAGCATAAAATTCGAAAATTGTCAAAGGATATTCAGTGAAGAGGTAGTCTCTCTCCCACTCCTGCCCCAACTATTTTGTTCCTGAGAAACAAGTTTCTTAGAAAACCTTCCCAAGATGTTGTGTGATTTCTTTTACTAGAGGCACAGTTCTGGAAAAATAACCCTTTGCATACAGACAATGAATATATTTATATATAAATGACAATGTTCTACACACACACTGTACTGAATCTTGAGTTTCCCCTCTAGTAAGTAACATATCTTGGAGTTATATTACAGTCTGCTGGTTATTTTAAATACTTCTTAGTATTCCATAAATGAAAAAAATTAATTTTAACCAGTTTCTTACTGAATGTGTTTAATTTGTTTTTCTTTTTGGTACTTGGGATTGAGCCCAGAGCTACTTTACCACTGAGCCAATCCTTGGCCCTTTTTATTTTGGGACAGGGTCTCACTAAGTTGCATAGGACTCACCAAGTTGCTGAGGCTGACCATTCAACTTGCAATCATCCTGTCTCAGCCTCTCAAGTTGCTGGGATTACAAGTATGCGCCATGGCACCCGACTGCTTTCAATCTTTTATCAGCAATGCTAAAATGATTATCCCTGTACATAGATCAATTTGTTTTTAGGATTATATTTCTATGCAGAAGTAGCATGCTTATTAAAAAGACATATATATATATCATATATTTTGATGCATACTACAAAATTGATAACCAGCTATATCTGAGAGTACATATATAACTTCTTAACCCATGTCAATACCATGCACTGTCAAACTCTTTGCAAATTTGTTGTATAGGAAATTTGCATTTCTCTCAAGTCATAATATATATATATATATATACACACACGTGTATATATATACATGTATATACATATACACAAGTGTGTATATATATACGTATATCTCCACTGAGACATAATCTTTCACCACTTTTACATTAGGTTGCTTGTCATTTTTGGATTTTAAAAGGCCTTTTGATAGTAACAAAATTTGTCCCTTTATAACAGCAGTTTCAAATTCCATTGTCTTTTGATTGTTTTGTTTGTTTTTGAGGGAGGTTGTTTATGAAGTTTCTTGTTTTTGTTTTTTATAGCTGAACTTTTATCAAAATCTTATAAGACTTCAGGATTGTATAACAAGTTTAAAATTATATTTACATACCATGTCACATTTTCTTCTGTTATAGTTCTGATTCTTTTTAACCTTTGATCCATCTGGAATTTATTCTGGTTTAAACGTTCAGCTCCATTTTTTTCCAGACAGCTTACCCAGTTTTGCTAACAACATGATAATTTTTCCCCACCGATTTGAAACTCTATATAATTTTATTACCTGGGTCTACTGCTGAGTTCCTATTCTATTCCATCTATAGAACTCTTTGTCTAAGACCAAAATCATATTGTTTAGATTATTATAACATGCTTTTAATATCCAGAGGGAACAGTACATTTTTGCCTTTAGATAATCAGTGTAGGAAAGTTAGGCTAATACATGTGTGAGTGATGAGTCTGACTACAAAAGCCTTTCTCCCTTAGGTGCGTAGATGGTATTTCTTCTGGAATTCCTCACTGGAAACCGGGCAACCAGCATATCAAAGCTGTGGATTTTCACTCCAAGAGAATGCTCCCTCTGCTATACCTCCTAAAGCAATGTAAAGAATGCTTGTGAAAATAAAGGTGATCAGAAAACTCTTAGCAAAGAGTACGACTCTGTTTCCCTGTGCCTCCATAGCAATAGGATGATTTTTAAGGATCACACAAAGGATTTGCCTGTCATCAGGAAGGAGGGATTTGTAAAGTGAAGTTAGATGGAAGGCATTGTTAGAAGCAGAAATGGATAAAAATCAAACCTGCTTCTGATGTGCACATATCTGATAAGGACACTGACATCCTTCCTTTCTTCCCAGAGTATGTGTGCAGAGAATCCAATTTGTTCAAATAAGAGTAGTTTGGGAACCAAACTCTGGACCATTTTTTAATGTGTATAAAATGAAAACATTGAACATCAACACAAAAATGTATATAGGAATAATTGCCTAAGTAGCCAAATTTGATTTACTATCAATTCAACTTTGTTCTTTCTATTATGTATATGAAATATTTACCACCTATTGTCCAAGGTTTAAAAATAACTTAATTGGGGTTGGGGCAGTGGCTCAGCGGTTTTGGCGCTTGCCTGGCAAGCACAAGGGCCCGGGTTCAAACCCCAGCACCACGTACACAACTAAATGTCAGAGCAACAAAAGCCATGTGAAAAACAAAGTTGCTTCTCTCTTTCTCTGTCTCTCTCACTGTCCCTCTCTCTTAAAAAAAAAAAAGCAATTGCTGCCCAAATATTACTTTTCTGCAACCATTATGCTATTATCTTTTCAATATAACTCATAATGTCTGTAAATGCCCCCATGTACTGTTAGATATAACCTGATTTAGGCAACATCATTTTGAAACATATCTTCCATCTTAGAATGGGTCACCTCAGGGTTACTCTGACTCACCTGCCAAACCCCAGACAGCACCCTATCATCTTGCAAAGAAAGCTTACACACTCCATCATCATAAGAAAGGTCTTCCCTAACAACTTCCTAGCAAGGGCCTAATCCCCCCACACACCCTATCCCCACCCCAGGCGGTAAGGGGAAGAAAGAGGGGCCTCAGGTTCCACTGGGCCCCCTCCCCAGGTTTCTGTCCAATAAGCTTGTGTCACTGTTGAGCCGCTCTCCTTTATTTCCCCATTCGCTTCTTTCCCTATGCATACCTGACCGACTAAAATTAAGGACTATTCTGAAAGGCCACCAACGTTAACCTGGGTTATGCCCTTTCACCAGTTCCTCCTGGGAGTACCACACTATCACTTAGAACTTGACCTAGGCAATGCCTTTTTGAAACATATCTTCTACCTTAGAATAAGAGTTATGGTCACTCTTACTCACCTGACCTTAAATCCCAGGCAAAGCTTCATCATCATACAAAGCAAGGAGATTGCTCTCTGGGACTGGAAGCCAAGAAACACCTGGTTGGTCTTGTACCCTAGGTTACAAGCAGAAGACAATCTCGGTCCCCACTGCCTTCCTCCACAGGTTTCTCCTGAATAAACCTGTGTTACTGTGGGCAGAAGGGGTTTCCCCGCACTTCTGGTGTTAGGGAAGGAACTCGGGGTCTTGCACAGGTGAGGCAAGGGCTCTACCATTGAGCTGTACCTCCAGCCCCAAAAGTGGTTCTTTAAAAACCTCAGGAATTGCATCCATTGGTTAATGAAGCAAGCATAATATGCTACACAAACGAAATGTGCACAGAGAAAAGACAACAAGTACAATTCACTGCACTGTCTAGTCAGCCCCGCTTCTCAGTTACCTTTTGCCTGGTATGCTACATAGCACTGCTGTTGCAGAGGGGATGCGTGGGTGACGGCATGCTAGTCCACGCTGCAAGCATTCTGGTCGATGCTAATCACTACAGAGTGATGGTACTCCTCGTCTACCAACTCCCCTCTTCATTGCTATTCACATTTATATATTTGTCCATTTTCTGCTCTGTGCCAAGGCTGATAAACTTGACCCTACTTAACATCATGAATGAACCAATCTTCCTGTCTTGATAATCTAGACCCTGCCATTAATCCCAAATCGTTAAGTCCAGACATGCCTGCCCCACTAAGGCTACCATAAAGAGTAACTTGGGAGAGAGATACAAGACTTTGACAAGTACAAATGAGGAAAGATCATTTGAGACACTGAGAAAATTCTCTAGGGTAAAGGACTCCATAATGTATAACTCTGGTAGCAATGCACTGAAGGAGGGAGGGAGGGAGATTTTGACAATGGAACATCATTTCTACAGGAGATTGTGGGAATCAGTAAAGGAATAACAATGGATACAGAGGGGAGGATATGTCTAAGAGATGCTTCTATAGCACAAACTGCTTGCTGACAGTGAATATGAAGTGGAAGTTGAAGATAACTTTCAATTTCAAGTTAAAGTTCCAAGGTGGGTGGAGAATTCGGAAAGAGACATGAATGTAAAAGTGGAAATAAACTCAAGGCCCTGATATAAGATATCTGTGTGACATTCAGGTGAAAATGATTTTCCTTCTCCTACTACATAAAATATGATCACCAGGTAAAGTGTACGATGCCAAGCAAAAAAAAAAATTGTATTTCAGAAAAATAACAAATATAAGTACACTTCTTTAATACTGAGGATATACTTCTTTAAGCAATTTTCACTGTTTATCTGAAATTCAAACTTAACTGGTCAGGCCATTCGATTCAAGATAAAAAATTAAGAATTAAAAAATGAATTTAAGTCCATCTTAAATTTATATCGAAAGGCAAAAGATCTGAACAGCAAAACACTATTGAAAAATAATAAAGTAGGAGGAATTTTACCAACCAATTTTAAGACTATATAACTATAGAAATCAGCATATTGATTACTGTATATGTAATATTACTATAGCTTTGATAATATTGATATTGCTGGAGAAATATACACATATAGATCAAGGGAACAGAAAAGAGAGCCCAAAAAGAGACAATCCAAATATGTGCAAATGTTTGATAAGCATGACAGGACAATCAGTATGTCTTTTCAACAAAAGGTTTGAGCACTAGTAAATATTAATACCCAAGAGAAAAGAAGAACCTTGACCACAACCTCACACCTTATATACAAATTAGCTCCAAACAGATCACAGATTCCACATATAAAACTATAAACTTTTGCAAGAGAATATAGGAAGAAATATTCATGCCCTAGGATTAGGTGGAGTTCTTCTGAGATATACAGCAAAAATATTGTCCATAAAGGAAAATAATACATTAGACTTCATCAAAATTTAAAACCTTTCATCTGTAAAGGATCATCTGAGGAGACTGAATATGTAGGCCATCAACTGGGAGAAAATATTTGTGGTTTTCAAATATTTTCTGACAAATGTCTGTCATACCTAGAATATATGAAGAACTCTCTCAACGTGACAGCAGTAAAGCAAGCAATTCAATTAGCAAACCAGCAAATGAGTTGAACTGATGCTCCACCAAAGAAAATATAGGGGTGGCAAATAAACTCGTGTAAAGATGTTCAACACTGCCAGTCATTAAGAAAAATGCAAGTCACAAAAACAAGATACCTCCAACACACCCATTACAGTGATAGGAAAATTTCTGATAACCCCAAATGCTAGTGAGGATGTAAAAAAACTGGATCACTCACACACTGCTGGTGGAGCCCTGCTATAGCATGTCTGGGCATTGACCCAGAGAAATGAAAACTTAGGCTCATACAAAAACATTAAGCAAAGATGAAGGAAAGAGGTGAAATTGGTTTTGCCATGGAGAAACACTGAACACCTTTAGTTAAATTGTCCTGTATGGAGGGAGGAAATTGAACATTTAAGAAAAAGAAATAACGAATGACAGAAGATGACAAAAAAAAGTGGGGAGGATGGGGAAGAGAGGATGAAATTACTCATATTTTTAAAAAAATCAGCCCCATAGAAACAAGGTATTTTTATAGGTCACATAGCATAGAACTAAACACGAGCAAATCGACACACAAATATTTGAGTTTTGAAAAGCATCAGAGTATGAATAGCTGCTATTGGTCTTAATAATATTTTATAAAACCATAGAAGCCTAGATTTAATTAATCAAACCAAAAACTGAGTATTTTAATTATACTTCACCTAAAAACATAGGATTCTTGTTTAGGAATCTGATACAGATACTTCTCTGCTGACCATGGAAACATCAGCTTGAACTTGTACTGACTTAAATCTTAAATGAAGTAATACTAGCCATTATTTTTGCTTTCTTCTGAAATATTTAAATTTTTACATATGTAAGAATTATAAGTAAAACTCATTTTCCATGAAAGTCACATTAAAAGTAAATAGGTTATTTGATAAGGTCTTACGAAGTTAGGAATCAGGTTTTGGGGGGGAGTTTGTTATTGTTGTTTTTTGAAATACTAGGGATTGAATCCAGGGGCACTTAACTACTGAACTACATCCCCAGCCTTTTTTATTTTGAGATAGGGCATCGCTAAGTTGCTGATGCTGGCTTTGAACTTGCAACCCTCCTGCCTCAGCCTCCCAAGCAGCTGGGGAAATAAGTTATTTTTAAGGAAAATATTTATGCTAAGCCTTGCACAATAATTAAGTGATGATAAACCATACTTACTATGACACCAAGCTTATTGACATTAACTTCATTTGAAATGCATTGGTCACCCAGATTTCTGACATGCATTATAGACCAATGACTGGTGATGAACAAAATAGTCTCTAGGGAATACCAACGGTCTTTGCTTGAAGCATTTAAAAGTCATAAAAGTAATGGAAAATAGCTAAGAACATTCTACTGACAAGAAGAAAGTCAAGAACCTTGCAAAATCTGGAGCAGAGTAGATTTCTTATTTTCATTCGTATGCTTTGAACTGTATTTTCTGCACAAGCACATCATATCTAGCACCAAATATATCAAGGCCAACTGTGATATGGTAACAGATAGGCATGAAAATTCACATGAAAGTTGTAGACAGATACATACTAGATTGTTAAACATTATCACTTCAGGAAAAAGGGAAATTGAATGGCAGGCCCTGGAGGAAATTTCATTTTTATTCTATATTTCTGTATCATTTTAACTTTTTCTCTAATAAGGATGTGTTCATGAATTCAATTTATATAATTAAATATGCATAAAATAATGTTTTAAAGAAAATATTTGACATACTCATATCCTGTCTCCCAGTTTTATAATAATGACCACAATGGTTTGGCTGTGGTTCGTCCTCCACGTGTCTGCATGTTGGAGGCTTGGTCCTCAGTGTGGCATGGAACCTTTAAGAAGAGGGGCCTACAGTGAGGTTGTTAGGTACCTGAGGGTGCTACCCTGGGAAGGGATTAAGGTAATTGCCATGGGACCCCGAGTTTGTTTTCAGAAGAGCAAGCCCAACCCCGAACCCCTCCCAGGCTTCCCATAAAGATGTGATCTCTTCCTTCTCACATGCTCTTGCCATTCCTGAGGTCCTTACCCGAGCTGAGCCGAGCCTTTGAATCTCCAGAACTGTGAGCTAAATAAATCTCTCTGCTTCATAAAATTAGTCACTGGCATTTTTTGTTGTTGTTGTTTTGTTTTGTTTGTTTTTTGGAGTAACACAAAACAAGACAATGATCAAAAGAAGTAATACACAATGGAGGGAGTACCCCATGGAAGTGAGCTGCTATTCCTTTGCTATTTTGCCAAGACACTATGAATAATTCTCTGATTGGTGCATAACAGATTAAAGAGGATTTCAAATTGAAACTCTTTTAATAGAGAAATGGAATCTTTATTTTTCCCCCCTTCTTGCTGATCTGGGCTGTCCCACGGGTGCTCTAAGAAAATACAGTGGAAGTGATGCTGTCCTGGCTCTAAGACCAGCCTTTAAACTGACTGCCAGCCACTCTCTCAGTCTTGGCAGCCCAGAGTCACTATATAACAAGGTCAATTACCCATGGATGTCCATGCTATCAGAAGTTTGGTGAAAATGTCTTGGAGGATGAGATAGCATGGAGTAGAAAAACATGAATAAATTGATATATAAATATATAATACAAGTCTCACTGAAGTGCCAGATATGTGAGTAAGGACATCTTGGTTGCTGATTCTCTTGGAAATGACATTATGTGAGTCAGAGATAAACTGTCCAAACAGGTTTTAGAATTATGCTGAACATTTTTGAAAATTTTTCTACATTCTCCTAATACAGAGAAGAAAAATGCCCAAAGTGATGTAGCTCTTGGACGCGCTATTGAAAACACAGACAGGAGTAGTGAACACACTATCTAGAGCTGTATTTTCTCTGGGGAACTTTGCCAATTCTTAGCATAGAACAGAATTTTAAGAATCAAAAACAGAAAACCAAAAAAAATGTTGGTGATCTCAATGGAGCTAAGTTGAAAAATTAAAGACAAGATACTCCATGACTAAGTTTATGAGAGTGATTAAAAATATTAAAACTATATGCTGCATATAAGAAACACACCTTAAATACAAGGATAACAAAATATTAAATCTAAAATGGAAAACTATACCTTATGTTATCCAAAAGAAAGCTGAATTAGCCATACGAATATCAGAGTAGACTTGAATTTAGGGCAACAGTGATGTTTCATTATGATAAAGAGGTCAACACAACAGGAAACTAACATTCTTAACCCTTATGTTCCTAGTAAGATATTTTAGAAGTATATAAAGCAGCTGGGCATATTGGTACATACCTGTAATCCCAGCAACTCAAGAGGCAAAGGTAAGAGGATCATTTGTTTAAGACCAACCTCAGCAACTTAGACCATATTTCAAAATTTAAAAATATAACAAGGGCTGGGGACACAGCTCAGTGGTAAAGCCCCTCTGTAGCAGAAAAAGAAATTATATATATATATATATTCAAAAACAGGCCCAGCATTCAAAGGAGAAATAGATACATTCACAGAATGAAGACTCTAGTGCAGTTCTTGCAATAGCTGATAAGGTATGCAAACAAAAACATTTTATAGAAACATATGAAGTAACATTCATATATTTAACCTTTTGCATATATTTGTAAACAGCAGGCAAAAATGACAAAATTATATTATTTTCAGAATTACATTGTGATGCAACATCAGCTACATCTGGCATCACCACACTATGAGTTATAAAACAAGTATGAACAAACTTTAAAGAACAGAAAATATTCTGATACTTCTTTATAAACAGAATCAAATTTATATTAATGAAAATATAATTTTAAAATTGAGAAAATTGGAAATAAAATAATGAACATGTGGGGCTGCACCATTGGCTCGGCAGTTACACTTGCCTGGCATGCATGAAGACACAAGTTCAAAGCCCAGCACTACATACAGAATAAGGTGCTGGAGCAACAAAAGCCACATGAAAAACTAAATAAAACTGATTCTCTCCTTTTTTCTTCTCTCACTGTCCTCTCTTTCTTAAAAAAAAAAAAACAGTAATGAACATCTTAGAAAAAAAAATTTCAAACTAATCCATGAGTCAAAGAATAAATCACAATAAAAATGTGAAAATAATCTGAACAAAATAATAATGGAGCTATTCTATTTGGAACTACTGAGATGCAACTATATCTGTGCTTAAAGGAAATGTATAGCCTTAGTTTTATGGTGGAACAGAAATAAGCTAAAAACCAAAATCTAAACTTTTATCTTAAGAATTTAAAAAAACCTGTAAATCAAACTAAAAAATTAACAAGAAAGGAAATAAAACAAATCAGCGAAATACAAAATATTCAGTAGAGAAAAATACATAGCCAAAAAGTTAGTTGTTAAAACTGATTAGTAAACAAAAGATTAGCAATCTGAATCCAGCAAAATATGAAAATGTATTAGGACCAAGTAGTGTATATGCCAGAAAGAAAGATGATTTCACAGTTGAAATCAATTATTATGGCTAATCACATTAACAGGAAAAAGGAAGATAAATCATATAATGAAAAAATTCTATAGTAAATCATGATAATATCTATTAATAGTAGATTAGTTTAGAAGGGAACTTCCTCAATCTGATCAAAATCTATCTAAAATCCCAACATCAAATATCACAGTCAGCAGTGAAGGCTGAAAGGCTGCCCCTCTTAGGGGAATGAAATAATGAAATCCATTATCACCATTTCAATTACCCATTATTCTTGAGGTCCTAGTCAGTGCAACAAAACAAGAAAGGAAAAGCATACAGATTAAAAGAAATAAAAGTCTCTTTATTTGCAGCCTACATAATTATCCATGTACAAAGTACAAAATAATCTACAGACAAGAAACTCCAACTAATAATTAAATGGACACAAATTAATACATAAAAATACTTGGATTCCTACATTTCTAAAACAAATTGAAAATCAAATCATAAAAATTAATACAAAGCAGTATTAAAAATATTAAGTACCCAATAACAAATCTAATTTAAAAATACAAAATAATCATATCCTAAAGGGCAAAATACAGTTTGTTTAATTTATTTTTACTCTGTATGTATGTCTTTACTTTTTTTTTTCTTGTTTTTTTGCACTGACAAACACCTCAAGAAAAATGGGAAATTGATAATAATGGACATTCATTATTTCATTCTCAACATTCACTGTTTAGTGTGCAAATGGTCCCCTGAAAGATAACAACATTCTAATCCCTGGAACCCACAAATGTTATCTTACATAACCAAAAACAGTCTTTGGTGTCTGATCCACTTAAGGATATTGAGATGAAAACATTACCCTGAGTTACCTCAGTGGGTCCTACATGCAATCACATGTATTCTTATAAGGAGGAAATAAAGGGAAAGAAAATGATGTGGAGATGGAACAGAGAAAATTTGATCTTGTCCTTGAAAACTAAAATTATACAAAGAATGTTGGCACCTACCAGGAGCTTAAGGAAGGATAAATTCTCCCCTAGTACCTCCAGAATGTGGCCCCATAGCCACCCTCTCTTCAATCCAGTGAAACTGATTTTGGACTTTTGGAGTCCAGAGGCAAGAACAAATTTGTTTTCTCCTTCAGTTTGTATAAATGGTTACAGCAGCCACAGGATACTAATATACATAGAGTGAAAATTAAATGAGACCTAAATAAATGATACACATGCCATGTTACAGATGGAAAACTCAGTAGCATTAGTCACTTTTCCAAAAATTTATCCTTTTTTTTTTCCCCAGAGAGGGACACAGAGAGAAAGAGAGAAAGAGAGAGAGAATCAATTTTATTTAGTTTTTCATGTGACTTCCATTGCTCCAACACTTTGCTGCCTAGTGATGCTGGGGTTCAAACTCACATCCTCTCGCATGCCTGGTGAGTGCTGTGACCGCCTGAGCCACCGCTCAAGCCCCACCTAAAATTGATCTTTATGATCAATGAAATTGCTATCAAAAGTCACAGATTATATTCTAGAAATTAATAAGCTGATTCTAAAATGTATACGTAAATATAAAGTGCTAAGAAAGACCAAAACTATCCTTCAAAAAGTGAACAAACTTTTATTACTAGATATGAAGACATCTTATAGAGCTACAGAATCTAAGACTGTGTGAAAACTACGGAGAGAGTCTAGAAACAGAATGGCATATTAGGACAAAGTTCACAGTGCAGGACAGGAGGAAAGATAGTCTTTCCGTAAGTCATGACAGGTCAACTGATTATCTACGTGGAAAAACTGAGTTGATGCTTACTTTCACTCTACAGTAAAATTAACCTGCAGAAGGATGGCAGATTAAAATGTGAAAGATTAAACACTAAAGCTTTTAGAAGCACAGAACATCTCATAGCTTTAGGGTAGAAAAACATTTCATAAACAAGACATAGAAAGCAGACTATATTAAAAAATTCTGTTATATTAAAAAATTCTGTTCATCAAAAGACATCATTAAGACAGTGATGACAATCAACAGAGAAGATATTTATAGTTCATATATCCAACAATGTAGTTATATTTAGAATATAAAAAGAATTTCTACAAATAAGTAAAAAATTAACAGGTAATCTAAGAGGAAAAGGAACAAAGGCTGATAAAATGCCCTATATCTTCATAGATCCCTTTTCCATTCATTTGCACACTGGTTCCTGTGGCCTTCAATTCCAGTCTCTTCCTGGAGGGAGGCCCTCATGCTTCCAGGACCCACTTTGTGTACATAGGTAAGAGATAGAATCTCTTCAGAATTTATGTTCCCTTGGCACAGCTTTTAACAAGGGACTGACATGCATTTGGGTATAAATATACCAATTTTCTTGCTTCTCTGATGAGAATACTCTGATGTGTGACCTGTATTGTTCCCAGAACTCTCCTGTAGGCTGAACCAAAATTATTCTCTGTGGAACATGGCTTGATGTCCTGCTGTCATTCGGCATTTTTCCCTTTACAATTCCCTACTCCCCTTGTGGAATTAGAAAAAATAATTCCTAGGAATCCTTCCTAATAAAGTACTTTTAAATAAATTTTTCTCTGTGTTGAAGCCAGTTTGAAAAGGTTACACAACAGAAAATATCCCAATGGTCAATAAACACTTTTTTTTTTTGAAAGATTCTGTTTCATTCATCATTTAGTAAATTCTAAAAAATTTCTACATACCAGAAAGATTAAAAGATTAATTTTTGGTAAGGAAGAATGTGGAACAACTGGAAGTCTGAGTTTGGAAGTGTTTGGCAATATCCACTAACGTTGAACATCTGAATACAGTATTAGTCGTTAATTCTACTCCTAGGTATATATGCCTAATCCCCAACCCTCATCATTCAGTTACAAAAAGACAAGCATGTAAATGTCCACTAAAGATATGTGCAATGCTCAAAAAGCACCATTTCTAATAGTCACGAACTAGAAAATAGCCTAATTTTCATCAGCAATATAATGTATACATAAATGATAGTAAAATTCATACCATGGAGTACTATACAGCATATACAAATGAACTGTAGCTACAACAGCATAGATAAGTTTCACAGACATGATACTGAGAAAAAGCAAACAACAAAATAGTCAATACTGTGTGGTTCCATTTTCATAATGGGACATAAACAGATGGACCAGCCAGATCATCTTAAGGTTATGCTACTCTCACTGCCAGAATGTGGTGAGTGACCATACTTCAGATGTCAAGTCCTTAGGGGAGACTGTGACTGCAGAGACCTGCCTTACATATCCAGTGTCTGATGGAGGGAAGGACATGAAGTTCTGGCCATTTGGGTCCAATGTGGGCTAACTCTGACCAGCCATGTTGATGTTAACTTCCTATGAGGTGGGCTGAGACGCTAATCTGTATCTCAACACCACATCTTCTGTATAGAATGTGATACAGGGAAAACTAATCTATGTCACTAGGAATCAGGACAGTGGTTATCTTCCAGTTGGGAATGGAAGGGATTATGCCTGAAAAAGGAAGGAATGGGGATTCTGGGTTGCTGGTGATATTGAAATCTATTTCATTTTGTGAAACTTCATCAAACTGCAAAGTCATGATTTGTGCATTTGCATGTCTGTTATACTTTGAAATGTTTGCAAAAAAAATTGACTGTAATTTCAAAAAAGTGAATTAATTCAAATGGAAATTTAAAATAAACACTGGATGGAGATAATAGGCTATCAGATCAGTCATTTATGCATCCATTGGATACCTGTGTTACTTTGCACACAAGTCTTAAATTTTGAGCCAACAACTCCTGAAAGACTGAAACTTACCCTCATCTATAAATCATTTTCACGTATTTGCTGATTTTCCAATCTCAAAGTTTTTCTGAGTTTGTTAGCCCTATTTTTCCAATAGTAGAACAAAATCTGCAAAGACTGCAAAAAATGGACTGAAGTCACAGAGCAAGTTGTCTAGACAGGTCAAGATCCCTAGTTTTCTGGAAACAGTGTCTTCAATATCAAAACACAACTGTGTTCAAGAGAAGTATTCAGGTAACCATGCTAATATCAATAATCATCTAGGAAGATTTAGTATAGAGAAATATTGAGAAGTTAGGAGAAACTGATTCTAAGTAATGGTTAAGAATCAATTCAGACTTTATGCTGCAAAGGCAAAACTAAATTTACTCAAAATAAGCAGCCCAGTGGAATGAAATTAAAATGGTGAAGAAGCAAAGATGTCTATTCTAGGTTGTGGAAACTGTAGTACCTTTGATAGAAAATGAATGATTCAATGTTCTATTCTCATTCTCATTGTAAGTATACAATCCCACCAGAGGGATCATATACGGAAATCCAATGCTTCCTCCAAAGCATTCTCTACTCTACTCCATTCTTCTGGACAAGTCATACATTGTTATCTATAATCCCATGCAAAAACTACACAAACTTTAAAAATAATTAAATCATGTCTCCCCTTTCTTTGGAAGAGAGGCCCAATACCCAATACAAATGTTAGAAAGTATAAATCAGACCTCATCTTCCATCCAGCCTTCATCTTTGCAGTAAGTCCTGGCTGCCTCAATTTGATTTATGGGTACATTTCTTCCTCTCAGGAATCTTTAAGGGACAGGTAATTGGCCCAAATTCAACTCAGTCATGCCGCTTGCCAAAGAAGAATAGTCTCTAGTGTGTCTTCTCATGTTTTGATGCATATCTTCTTTTGAAAATCTTATAAAGTTTATGGTTCCTCCAGTGTGGAAAAATGCCTACCTCTAGCCCATGTTCAGTCCCTTTACTTCTTTTTCTTTTAAGAGAGAGGGACAGTGAGAGATAGAGAAAGGGAGAAACAATTTTTATTTAGTTTTTCATGTGGTCTTCATTTCTCCAAGACCTCATTGTGTACATGGTGCTGGGGTTTAAACTCCTGTACTGGCGCTTGCCAGACAACCGCCATAACTGCTGAGCCACCGCTCCAGCCCCCAGTCCCTTTACTTCTAAAAGATCTCTGCTTTACCAATCAAATGAGTTAATTTAAAGGCCAACTAAATTATGTCATTCTGTCAATTTGCTTAATTAAATTGATTTTCTGATATCATGTAGGACCAACATTAAAAAAAAAATCAGGGCTGGAGCGGTGGCTCAGCAGTTATGGTGCTTGTCCGGCAAGCACGTACATGAGTTCAAACCCCAGCACCATGTATACAATGAGGTCTTGGTGAAATGAAGACCACATGAAAAACTAAATAAAAATTGTTTCTCTCTTTCTCTCTCTCTCTCACTGTCTCTCTCTCTTAAAAAAAAAAAATCAAAATTCTTGGACTGGAGCGGTGGCTCAGCAGTTACAGGTTCGAACCCCAGCACCATGTACACAACCAAGTGTCAGAGCAATGAAGGCCACATGAAAAATTAAATAAAATTGATTCTGTCTTTCTCCCTCATTATCCCTCTCTCTTTAAAAATGAAAATTGCTATGCTGATTAGTAAAATATAGCTGAAGAAATTAAACATAATGCAAAATAGTAAGATGCTACAAAGGACCAAATCACGGATAAATAATGCTTTTTTCTGATGTCTCGTCATCCTTCAAGATCTGGATTTTATAAAATACTTAGTTATAAACAATTCATCAAGAGATTATTAAATCAAAGTGATATAGCCTTTTATGTTTTAGCCACATAATAATACTAACAATTAAAAAGCCTTTAAAGTGAATTATCACAATACCAGCATTTTTAAAGGATCTATAGCAATATATAGTTCTCAGAACTAAAGGCCCCAATGTTTTTATGAAAACAATATTAGGATGTTCTTTGCAATAAATTTTAATGATACACAACTTACAAATTTAGAGGCTAAAGTACTTAAACATTAGCAATGTTATGTTATTTAAAAGGTGTTTCTGTTCCATATAATTAGCTTATGTGTACACCAAAAAAAAGGTAAAAAAAGGTTTTTGAACAAAATTGCTATTAATGTTCCAAATACAGAGTAATTTTAAGTCTGACATTTTTCCTATTTTTTTCATTTCATGGTCAAATAAAAACATAAGTCTTATTTACTCATTATTACACAATGCAACTACTTGTAAAACTAGAAAAAAAGAAAATGTTTCTGATCCACAGAAACCATCACATTAAAGCACTATTTCATCAGATACTTGACAGAATTCTCTTTTCCCTTCCCCCAACCTTTCTACATACTCTGCTGGCTCAACAAAACAAGTAGATAGAAAAGCCTTTTCCATCAGGATGTCAGATAATTTACGACTCACAGTGATTGGTGATAATATATTGCCTTGGATGTTAAGGGAGGCACATGACAGAGATGAAGTAAACAATGTATTTCATACTGCTATGGAGACGTGAATTTAGACTTCAGCTAATAGGGACTATAAAAAGTCATCAGGCAGGTCTAAAATGTGTTAGAGTGCTTAGGAAACGTGCTGTAACATGCAGCAGAACAGCGACAAATGATGCAGTGCACAGTACCTCGTGTGCAGCCAGGGGACGCCTAGTGCAACACCCCCTTACTACAGGGGTATTAAAGGTGGTTTTCCAGCACATCCATTAAATCCATTTAGTACACACAGTCCACGTCATCATACTGGCTGGAGCTCACGTACTGGTTCAGGATGCTCACAGGTTTGCTGAACTATAATTGATCTAGTGCACATGTTTGCTCATTCATGTGTGCCTGCGTAGGGAGAGAAGTTAAAACCTTTCCTTCAATTCTAGGCATTTTCTTTTCTCAGCTTTTTAAACTCAGTACTCCAAACTCCCAGCTTCAGAAGACAGAGGCGTCTGCATATTGGCTATTCTAATGCAGCACCAGGGTCTGCAGAACTCTCTTCCCATGCTGCTGAAAGGACAGTTGCATGGTTCACTCCATCTCTGGCAAACACACTATTTATACCATCTTTAGAGCATACAGAATTTTAAAAATATGGAAAGTTAGAAGATGCACCTTCTCTGTTCCCACTAGCTGTTTATGATATAGGCAAGTACTCAATCATCAAGCATCAGATAGGTATTTTAGAGTCACTTTTCAAAGAAAAAACAGAAAGTCCTGGACATGAGTGTGTGCATGTATAGAATGCTACAATTAGTTCCATAGAAGATTTGTACCAACCATTTCATAAAGAAAAAATTGCTTTATAATCAGAGCCCTGACCTCTGTCTAACTTACCTCTTCCACCAAGTTTCCACCTGCATTGTTTTTTCTTTGCAGCAGCCCTCACTTTCTACTGTCCTGATCTTATAACAGATGGCTCCTAATGATGGTAAGCATTCAGGGACATGGAGCAAGCACTCATCTTACCCTTCCAAAATTCCTCCAGACAGCTGACTGGTTTCCGAAATGCCACAATTTTAGTAGCCAATTGCTTTATTTAATATGTATTCCCTGCTAATGTGTAAATTTAAATAAGTAACAATTAAGCATTTTCAATAATATAAACAAAATAAAAAATATATCCTTCAGAGAAAGAGAAAAAATAGGGCACAGAAAATACCAATCTCAAACACACTGCATGTTGTACACTATCATGGGGGAGTTCACTTAAGTATGAACTACTTAATGGCATATTAGTGGAAGAAGTAAAGAACGTGCATCTCAGATTCTGATCCCAAATACCATTTAGCAGACTGAACAGTTTTGTTCTCTAGTTGGCGTGATGTGCATAATGAGCAACCCAGAATATTCTGGAAGACTTTACATGAGGATAAAAGAACTGACTTCAGGAATGGGTTTGCTGGATCATCTCTTCTTTCAATTAGACTCAACCCAAAAAGCTAGAGCTCCACAGGAGGAAAGGAAAATACATATGAATATGTTCTTTGAACATATTCAAAAAAAGGCATAGTATTTGTCTATTTCTACCCAATAATGCCAAACGAGTTGTACAGGTAAAATCTACAAAATGAACGTTTATAATTTCTCCAAAATCCTCAAACACAAATATTTCAGCATTAGAAATGGTTTTACAATTTTTCAAATGTAATACAGTACAGATGGCAGATATAGACACACCACCAGTGGAGTCTGGGGTGGCTATTATCACACAGTATTGTTTCTGTAATGAAATATATGAATATATGAATGCTCACACAAAATTTTATTTACAGATGAAGAAAAGATTAAAAATAGCCTCAGAAGAGTTTAGATTGGATTCTCTGCTAAATAAATTTGCTGCAATCCTAGACTTCTCTCTTAATTTAGGAATCAAGAACAGGGCTGGGGGGCTGGAGCGTTGGCTTGGCGGTTCAGGTGCTTGCCCAGCATGCACAAATACTCGAGTTCAAACCCCAGCATCATATATACAATTAAGTCTTGGAGACACAAAAGCCACATGAAAAACTAAATAAAATTGATTCTCTCTCTTTGTTATTCTTTAAAAAAAGAAAAAAAAAAAAGAACAGGTCTGGAGTTGTAGCTCAGTTGGTAGAGCACTGGCCTAGCATGCATGAAGTTTTAGGTTCAATCCCCAGTACCACACATCATAATTTTTTAAAAAGTATTAGATACAACTTGAAAAAATAAGTTTAAAAAGAATCAAGAATAAGGAATATAGTATTTCTCCATAAATGTTTGCTTATCAATTTTGGACTGACATGATCAATAAATGCTTCTGTAGCGTTTTTCTCTATAACGGCACATCCCTAGTTTGTAATGTATGTATCAAAAGTTTCCATCAGGGAAGGAAGTGGTATGTGCACATGACATGCAGGTAAGTTCTGCATGCCTCTGTGGGACCCCAAAATGTGCCTCTCTGAAATACATTCCTTTGGCATATTTCAAGACAGCTACGGAAAAAGAAGCAGGCAACATTGCCTCTTAAAGGCTGCTCTTTTGTACAACAAACTCATAACTATAAAGGAAATCTATATTAGTGAAAAATAGCCAATGGATGCAAATGGACTTTGCTGTCTGATATCTGCTTTTCTGCCTAGAAAAAATCTGTTCACAAGAAAAAGAGAATGGAGGTGTGACAATGACCCAGAGATTCCTGTTGGTGCCTGTGACACAGGACGCTTCATTCACACTAACAAGTCAATCCTGGGTCCCTGTGCATCTGCCCAGCTCACCCTTCCATACGCTGCTGCTACATCCTACCCTGCAGAAGCCTAAGCCTCTCCCTTTCCTGAGCTCTATAAAAGCTTCAACTGCCTAGCTCTTCTTGGGGTCTCATTTTTAGTTCCTGTGTTACTGGATGTTTTTAAATTTGTTGGGAGTTTTTCTGCCGATTACTTTGTTTCAGAAACTGAAATTATCACAACTTCAGAGGCTTAACGAGAGTACATTTAAAACTCCTCTACTCCTCAGAGTCCCCCAGCTGAGCACTTGCAGAAGCCAGCATGAAGTCTTGGGAGGACCTCTCTTCTCTGATCAAAGTCTCAGGCAGAGCAGCGCTGCCCCCAAGGTAAGATGCGGCCATCATTCACGTGGGGCCGAGAGAGCAGGGTTAAACAGGAATGACGGATGCTGCCTTCTGCCGCCATGCTAATTGCCATCAGGAACTGCCTTTTTCATGTCTTGATGTAATTTTCTTCTTCCCAGCTGTACACAGACATCATCATCTTTTAAGTTCCTGTCCCTGGGCACAGAGCTTATGAAGGGAATTGCAGAGTTGTCCACACTCCTTTGGTCCATCCTTTATTTTAAAAAACTATTTCCATTTCATCTGCATTGTGACAGGTAGAATACTTGAAGACAATAACCCCATCCATCCCCAGCCCTATAACCTGAACTTCCTTCTTGATGTTTCCTTTTGAATAATGCACACTAGCTTCAAACTAAACCTGAACTCCAAAACTTGGCTTCCCTCCAGTCTTCTCTCTTCCACGGCCAACTAGGCTCAAGCCCTGGAGGCATCTGTGACTCTGAAACCTAATTTGTCGCCATAACAGGGGGCAGTGAGTAAGACCTGCCAGCTCCTCGTTCAGAATTCATCTCCTTTTTTTCCCAATGTATTTCTAAAACTCTGACCCTTCTCAGTTCACGCCTGCTATGCCATGGGACTTGCAAAATAAATGAAAATTATACCTTTTCCTAACTGTCCCAAGCCAGATACACCAGAGTCAAATGACTCTTACCAAAGCACCTTTTTCAGTTTATCCTTGCTCTACTCAAAACATTACATTGGGGGTTGGGGATTTAGCTCAGTGGCAGAGTGCTTGCCTAGCATGTGCAAGGCCCCAAGTTCAGTCCTCAGCCCTGAAAAAAAAAAGAAGAAAAATATAACATTACATTGCTACAAAGAACTGAGGGGGGGGGGGGATAACCTTCAGTCTGTTTCCAGAGTCTTCTGTTAAACCAATTCATCTTGCTTTCAGTTGTCTTTCAAATCCCCTGCTACAACTTTCCTAAAGATGCCTCCTTTTATTCATTGTTCCCAGTTCATCATGTTAACTGTCACCGTCCCCACGTCCTGCCTATCTTCATGCAGTTTCTCCTGATTCAGATCTGACTTCGCTCATCCAGCCAAATTCGGCTTCCCGTTTCTCTTGTCCATGAAGACTTATCGACTAGGGCAATAATTATGGAACAGACTGCTGATCATCCTCCAACATCCATCCTCCTGTTCTCCTCCCATAACAAATGTTAAATTAAATAAGCAGGAGGCCTTGGCCTGAAGCTGTGTCTGTGCTTTTTGTTCCTATGTAACAAACCACAACCTGATTTAGTATACAAACTAAAATCTAATTTAGCAGTATATTTCATAATAAACAGCGAAGTTTCATTCACTCAAACAGCCAGTGGGTCAGATAATGTCCGAATAACGCCAGTGCCTCGCTGTAGCCAATCAGGTGATCTCTCTGCTTTGTCCATGTACAGCAAATGAAAATTTCTTCTGCTGCTCCTGCTGCTGGGTGGGGCTCTCTGAACCCCTCCCAGCTCTGATTGCCATCTAATCCAGGAATTCTTTTTTGGTTAAATAAATTCATTAGATGAATCTGGGTTTTTTTTTTTAATACAAAAGAACTCTCAGATTTTAGCTGGGCTCAGGAATATCCAAAAGAAGACTTCACTTCCTAACATTATTTGCAAATAGATGTAACCAGTAGATATGAACGGACATGAGGTGTTTACTTTCTGGGTCACACGCTTTTAGCAAGGGGCACATCATTTTGGACCATATGGATGAGAGCAAAACCAATAGAATAGCATTCTAGTGTTCTACCATCATAATGGTAGAGCAAGGAAAGACCTATGATGACTGCATGGTGAAGTTGCCATAGGGACTTACATAAGAGAAATAAATTCTATCTTGTTTACTATTGTCTACATTTCTATTACAGCAGTCCAATCTATATTCTAACTAATCTTACATCATTTACCTTCTGTGGTCCTCAGTTGCTTTTCCCTATAGACATTCTGGAATAGTTCTCTTCTCCCTTATATAAGAGTTCTTCACCCAAGGTAAGGAGGGACTATAATGTTCTGTGTAACCATCCCCACTGCAATCCCTCTACACACCCAACTCTAGCATTCTGCATACAGTAATGAACACAATGGATTATCATGTAAACTTAATTTGCTACAAATAAAATTCTCAAGATGAGAGAACTCTACTGGAGTAAATAAGCACATGCCCTTGAAAATTGTTTTATAACTATTGATGTAGAGGGTAATAAAATCCAAAAGGATGATCATGCATGACTATGGTCTTGTGTCAATTCTCTCTGCCTCTGTCATAATTCTGTCTGCAAAAATTTCAGTCATCTGTATCAGGAGATTATAGTCCTCAAGTATATTGATGACATCATATGAATAGAATTAGGCAAGGAAGCAGGGAATTCTAGATATCTTAAATTGACATTTTTGTATCAGAATAAAGATGATAATTTAAATAAAAAGTCAAGACTTGCCATCCTACTGAAATTTGTGTGCTCAGAAGTGACACATTTCACTGGACATTTTACTGTCTACTTCTAAGTAGTACAGCAATGTAAGGGACTTTGGGTTTTAGGAACAACATATTCCATATTCAAATATGCTGTTCAAAACTATTTGCTGAGTAATCCAAAAAACAGTTAATGTGAAGAACAACCCAGAGCCAGAGAAAGCTTTCTAGCAGTAATAGCATTGCTAGTTGTTTCTTATGAACATAAAACTTCAATTATGCTTAAAGTCTCTAAAGCAGATTAAAAGTCCATGGACCCTGTCACAAAACAAGATAGAAGAATCATAGCAATGACATTTGAGTTCTGAAACAAAATTATGCTCTTTTCAGCAAACCTCTTAAAATAACTGCTGGTTGCTAATAGTCCTACCATATGACCAGAAGGCATAAGTAAGCAGCAGCTTATGATCCTACCGTAACCATGGTGCTACCTGATACATTAACCCAGAAAACTGCATGTCCACCAGTTTCTCATAAACCAATGAGAAGTAATAGATACAGATAAGGCATGGGAAGCTCCTGAAAACACCAGTATTTTGCACAAGCAACTGGAACCATTTCCCAGTGTTTCTGCAGCAAAATCACCTTTCCCTTAATTCATATATAGGATCTTATAAGAAACTATGACCAGGGAACAATCAGTTAAGCCTTGTTTGCAGACAGTGTTTTAGTAAATGTCGACTCAGTGGGAAGTGTGCTACTATAGTAATTATAAGCCCATTCGTGAGTAGTCTTGATAGATAGTGAGAAAAGGAGAATTTCCAGTAGGTATGATTTTTAGATCAACTTTATTAAAGTATAATTCACATTTATTCAATTCCATGATATTAAGTATACAGTTGGATGATATGTCTGTGCACCCATGCTTCGATTCAAATGCATAACATATCCATCCTTCTAAAAGTCCCTTGTACTTTGCAATTCACCTCCCCATACCCACTCATCATATAAAATCACTGAAGTGACTGCTATTACTTTAGATTTGCTTATTCTAGTACTGTATAAAATTGAAATCATGTAGTGTGTATTTTCCATCTTGTTTCTTTTGCTCAACATTATACCTGTGTAGTTTCATCTGTTTTGTGAATCAGCAGTTCACTTGTGTTGCTCAGTAATATTTCATAGTAGGTATGCATTGATTTTTTTCAATCTGTTCACCTATTAATTATTTCCATTTTGAGAATAATATGCATGAAACCTCTCAGAAGACTCATGCATCACTTATTGACATGTGCTTTCGTATGTCTTCAAATACATACTTCCGGGTAGAATTGATGGGCCAGATTATAAGCTTATGTCTACATAGTGAGAAATGAGTTGACCTATCTTTGAGCAGAATTTTTAGTCTACATGAAAGGAAAGGTGACCTGAGGCAAAGATCTAAATCAATGTATGAACAGTGGCTAATACTTTGCTTATAAGCAGTCAGGGACTTGTAAAAATAAGTCGATTAAAAGATATTTTAGGGAGAAGATTTAAAGTAGCCTGAAGAGTGAGAATGTTGATTCTTACTGGCTAATCACCCACAAGGTCCTCACTAAAGAGGACATTCCCAGTAAACACAGATGTAAGTTGGTCTATTTAAACAGCTACACCAGTATTACTAAATGCATTCAAAATGAAATAGTCACCTTGGGAAGTCAGAGATCATGAATAGGGTAATCACTTGGACTTTCCCTCCAAACACTTAACCTGGGTAACATAAGTCTTATAATAGAACAATCCTAATTCTCTAGAACTGTCAGGTGAATTATGATTAGCAAAAGTATTCATGAACTTAATAAATAAATGCCTGTTTATTTTGAACAAGGAACTCATTACCCATTTTAGCTGGAAGAAATGAAGCAATCAGTTGGTACTCATGATATACACTGATCCTTCCATGGATCATTCAGAAGTTGTAAGACAGTATTGTACAAATTTGTGGTACAGTCTTACACGATGCTAAAAATTTTCTGGACCATTCACTGATGTATTTTCTGTATTCTATATTCAGAATGCATAGAACCACGATTTTGATGGGCTAAATTGTGTTCCCATGCTGCAAAATTAATATTACTGAAGTCCTACCAGCACCTCAGAATGTGACATTTGGAAATACTGTATTTAAAGAAGTAAAATGAGGTCGTAAATAGATACCATGCTGCAATCTGATATTTTTGTCCTTCCAAAATTCATATGTCAAAACACAATCACTAAAGTGGTGATGTTATTGGACTTCTGAGAGGCGATGAGGTCATTCGTGAGGATTAAACACTCGTGCATGGAGTTAGAGCCCTTACTAAAGAGATCCAAGAGAGCTATTGTGCCAGTTCCACCAGTGAGGACAAAACAAGAGCCCATCTGTGAACGAAAAAGTGCACCCTTAGCATGCAAGTTTGCCAGCACTTTGACCTTGATTTTTCGCACCTCCACAACTGTGAGAAATTTTTGTTGTGTAAAAACTACCCAGTCTAGCTGGGCATGGTGGTACATTCCTGTAATCTCTGTGACTCCAGAGGCTGAGGCAGGAGGATTGCAAGCAAATTCAAGGCCAGCCTCAGTAATTTAGCAAGGCCATAAGCAACTTGGTGAAGCCCTGTATCAAAATAAAAAATAAAAAGGTTTGGGGATGTGGCTCAATGGTTGTGGCCCTGGGTTCAATCCCTGGTACCCCCACGAAAATAATCTACCCAGTCTGTGGTTTTTTGTGTTCTGTTCCCAGCCTGAAGGGATTAAGCCAGCCCTAATCCAATATGACTGGTGTTTTTTTAAGCAGAGAAGATTAGGACATAGATACTCACAGAGAGAAAAGGATGTGAAATCTCCAGAAGGCCAACCCTACTGACACCTTGATCTCAGAGTCCTGGTCTTCAGAGTGGTAAGAAAATAAACTTCTGGTGTTTAAATAACCTCACCTGTGGCACTTTATTGGGCTAGCCCTAGGAGACTAATAAAATTAAGGCATACAAGTCAAGTCACCCATCTTACTATTGCATCTTACTATTGCATACACTGATTCTCAAAATTTTTGCTTCTGTCTCCTTGACTCTTGGCTTTGCTGGTTAGGAGGCTTGGTACCTAAGGAGTTTGGAAACAACTACCTCAGGGTCCTGTTCTTCCATCACACAGCATAAATTCTCCCTTCCTTCAGGGCCATTTTTCAGAAAGACTAAGAAATTGGGGAAAAGAATCATTTTTATAAGGTTGAAATCACCAATGGTAATATTTAAATTATTTTAAATTATTAGAATTAAGGCTTATAACAGACTTTACACTGAATTACATTTATTTTCTTTCTCTATCAGTACATAAATTAGAAATTCATTTTTCTGCACACATAATTGTAGTCCAAGTCATGTTTTGCAATCCTTATTACAATAGTATTCATAAGAGCACATTTAGAAAATGTTCATTTTGGTTCAGTTAAGAAGAAAACATTGTTAATAGGGCAGGCAAAGGGATCTCTGCAAAGATACAGATTTTTAAGCCAATCAATTATCAAATACAACAGAACATCGTATGCCCAATGATCATTTACCAACCTCAAAAACCAATCACAAGGCTGGAGTAGTTGCTCAGCAGTGGAGCGCTTGCCTGGCATGCACAAGGACATAGGTTCAAACGCCAGCACCACATACACAACTAAGTGTTAGAGAAACAAAGGCCAGATGAAAAAATAAAATTGATTCTCTTTCTCTCTCACTTTCTTAAAAAAAAAAAAAACCAAATAACATCTACTCACCTAATGTTTTCTAGAATGAAAGGGAAAATAAGCACTGATTCTTTTATCTACTACACCACATTATAACATACATGATATACAACTTCATAGATGTTTCATAATTTGATTGGCTCTCTACATTGTAAGTGTGAAATCATTTCCAATTTTTAAAGTTAAAAATAGCATCACCTTATGCTCTAGAGCATGATATTTTAAAATATATTTTCCTTAGCTTAAATTCTAGAATCAGGGGTTCTAAGTTAAAGAGTTTAAATGTTCTTTAGACTTCTGGTATACATAGCCTTCTCCAAAAATACAGTACTATTATATATGTCCATCTGTAAGATACACTGATGTCCATTTATTCACACCATCGAACGTTGGATCTTTTCCACTTCTATAACTTGAAAGAGTTATAACTTTGTTTTTCATTTTGTTGTTATGGATTAAATATTTTGAATGAAGTTGACATTTTCTATCCTTTCAGCACTATGAGGCTTTGTCAGGGAAGGGGACTGGTATTGAACCCAGGACCTCACAAGTGCCAGGTAAGTGTTATATCACTGATCTACATCCCCAGCCACTAGACCATAACTGAACTGACCTAGATCTAGTTTCAATAACAAAAGCACCATAGAAATGCATCGATATGATGAATACCATCCCTTTCAAATAATCTAGCATGTAATACAGGTAAGATTTGTACTTGCACATGCCAAGCAAGCGCTGTAGCTGTAGAGCCACCACTCCAGTCCTCATGACTAGTATTCTAAAACATGCAGACTCAGAGCAGGTTATCTGTAAAGCAATAAAAACATACTGAAACACAGTCTGGCCCTGGATAATTGAGAAATTGTTTTTAGTAGCTAAGCCTGATATCCTCTTTAAAATGGAAAAGCAAATGTGTCATTCTGTTGGGTACTTTTAATACCGGTTTATCACAACCTTCACAATAATGCCCTTTTTATATGAAAAGCAAATGAGTCACTTAAAAAAGTTAATTTTTCAGGAAAACAGTGAAAAAACTTATTTTCCCAAAGCTTTCTTTAATCTAGAATGGTCAACAATCTGATAAACAGACAAAATTTATTTCATATGTCAAAAATCATTTTAAGGGGCTGGAGTGGTAGCTCAGTGGTTATGTCACTTTCTTGGCATACACAAGGACCTGAGTTCAAACCCCAGCACCATGTACACAGAAAGTGTCAGAGCAACAAAAGTCACATGAAAAACTAAATAAAATTGATTCTCTTTCTCCCTCTGTCTCACTGTCCCTCTGTCTTAAAAATTTTTTTTTAAACATTTTAAAAGAAAACAAATCTTTTATTTTATATTTTTGTCTGTAATAGAGGTGGTCATTTCAAAAACTTTAGATATTTTTCTGACCTTGATTTGGCCGTCAGTCACACTGTTTAAGCCACCATCTTTGGTCACCTGGAATTGTATTTGTATATTCAAAGCTGTTATCGAGCTCCTTACCCTAAATCAGAAACCCTCTCATATATTCAGTATTTTATGTAACGATGCTTGTTTTGCAAGTTATTTTTTATTTTAGCCAATATCATTGGGCAAAGCAGGCCCTGAACCACCAAAGCAGTGTGTGTATGTGAACACATCCTCATCACACCTAACTCCACCAGAATCCAACAACATTCTGGCACAGCTGGAAACTATGGAAAGCAGATCAATAGCACTGCTGGATTTACCTATTATAACAATTATTAGATTTAGCCATGCAACAAATAACTATCAACTTGAAATACAGACAGATTGACTCACTTCAGTATTAAAAATCCCAGTTAACTACCATACAGAAAACCACTGTGTTAATAACCCAGTAACAATGCTCAGTTTATTAAAAAGCTGAATTACTAATTCTAATGGGAAAGAAAAAAATCAATCTATTGAATGTAAGAAACAAAGGGAAGATGGAATACTTGGGTCTTCTACTGAAACAATGGGTTAGGATAAATTGTATAGGATTTAGAATGAAAACAAAAAAAAAAGAGTAGTTTGGGCTAATCAGAGTATATTCTTGAGTCATACTAGAATACAGCAGACACCTGAAATAGTGAACTAAGATAGGTGGTGTTAATATAAAAGAAGTAAATGAACTTGGCCTCCTGATCAATCGTCTAATCCCAAAGTCCACCTACTTTCCACTACAAATTATTTCTAACCTAGTGAGACAGAAAAAGTTGGTCAGAGTAGTGGGAATGTTGCAGTCAGTCAAGGGAAAACTAGTTTTTCTGTTTCCTTTGATATTCCCAATGCTAATAAGGGTCTGACAAGATAGGCCCAGCTGCTAAGGAAGGAACCACATTCTTTCTATTGGTGCCTGAGGCATGGACCAAAACTGGACCAGAATTCCCTGTGCCTGTGTGCTAGGTACAGGAGCAGGGAAGCAGTGACCAATTGAGGAGAAGGCGTCATATATAAAGGATAGACTTAAACCCCTCCATGACCTCTTGGATCCCTTCCCCACCTAAGGGAAGTCTGCCCTGTTATCTTTCTTTTTAAATAAACTCTATTTGCTCCACTTGCCTCACTGTCCCTCAGTTTCATTCTTCGACTCCGAGAGGACACGAACCCCACATCCACATCACCGGCATCACTAGCAACTTTACACTGTGGTCCAGGGAGTGAAAAGTTCAGACATCTCTGAGCTGGAAATATGCATTCATATTTCCTCAGGATATCCTAAGCTGTCTTTGGGGTGGAACCCAGTATTTCTTCCATGAGGAGGTTCTTCCATGGATTGAAGTTCTAAAGAATTTGCCAATATTATCTTCATAATCCCCAAATTTCCAAAAATTAAGAGCCAAAAGTTGCCAAATGAGTCTTGGGAATATGGAGTGGATTCAGACATTCAAAGTTTACAGAGTTTCTTCGAATAATTATTTTAAAAATCATTTCACTTATATTCTTAATGTTGTTTTTCATATTGTTAACTTTAATTCAAATATTTATTCTGATGGGGAAAATATGTGCTCAGTGTGGGAAATCTGAAAAAGTTTACAAGTTATCTTAACTGATAATGACTTAGCAGATTTGTTAGATTAATCAACATTCCATTTTCTCGGTAAAATCTACTATCTAATGTCCAAGAGTAACTAAACTTGCTTGTGGCTGGTGAGACTTCTCTGGCTTATTTGTACCATCTCCTCCCATGGGCTAATTTGTATGCCAGAGTGGTACAAAGTAAGGTTATTTATTCACAAATTCATCTACACCACTTGTACCTATTAATGTATTTATGAAGTGTAATTAAATGCCACATAAACCCCAAAAAATGCATATAAAAAGAAAGAGCTATGGAGCCTATAAAAATAACTTCAACTCTTTGGAAAGACTTGATAAAAATAATTAAACTTTGGTGCTGAATTAGGTGTGGGCATAATGAATTTTCTAAAATCATAATAATCTGTGCGCAGATCATTTCCAAATCCTTTTAAATTCTTGCTAAAAAAGCCAAAACAGGTGTGTTGGAGAGTGACTTACAAAAGAAAAAAAATGGTGGAACTCCAATTAACACAGCTTTAAAAAGAAAAAAAAACAGTGTACTTTCAGAAAATAAATATTGGTTGAATATTTGAATAAAATATTTAATATTTAGAATATTCTTTTTTCCTATACTTTGATTCCCTGCTTTGACAATGTTTAAATGAGATGATTAATTACCTATCATAATCATTCCTAACAATAATTAGCCAGCTGGGCATGGTGGCACACATCTGTCACCCCAGATGTTCTGGAGGCTGAGGCAGGACGGTCGTGAGTTCAACACCAACCTCAGCAATTTAGGGAGACCCTGTCTCAAAATTTAAAAAAATGAAAAGGGCTGGAAATATAGCTCAGTGGTAGAGCACCCCTGGGTTCAATCCTCAGTACAGCAAAATAAAATAAATAAAATAAAGAAGTACCAATGATACTAACAGCAACATTATCCCTCATTGTTAATGCTGCAGCAGTATCCCCTCCAGTCCTTCTTCCAACCTTTGCACATGGAGATTAAGTCACACTGTACAATCAAATATGTAGCACTTTTAAGTGTTCAAAGTATATATGATTCCCTATACGGAAGTCATTTTTTTCTTTTCCAAATCTGCTTTGGTTTTATAGTGTCCTGTTACTAGAATAGAATATTGTCCACATAATAAAAATGCACAGCTCAGTGTTTTGCCATTTTCTTCACCTAAATGCCAAAAGTTTAATCAAAATATAAAATGTAACTTTCTCAGAATGTTCCTTCATGCCCCTTTCCTGTCAATTTACACTATCATTTCCTCATAGGCATCAACTGATGTTTGTTATTGTAAAAATATTCTGTCTACACTTTGATTTCAAATAAATTAAGTCATTTAATATATTTTTATGCCTGGCTTATTTGGTTCAATCTGATACTTTTAAGATTCAAACATGTTGAGTGTAAAGTCTTTTAATAAGTAATATTTCATCATATTGGTACATTACAATTAATTTATACTTTCTTTGTGGATGGACATTTCGACTGCTTTTAGTTTTAAAGGCTGCTATTAACATTCTTAGGTCATTTTGTGGATATAGGTTTTTCATTTCTGAATCATTGGATAGATATATATTTCATTTTTTAAGTCTCTACCATTTTTAAAGTAATTATATCATTTTACAACCCACCAGCAAAATGAGAGATCTAGCTATTTCAGGTCTCCACCAACATTGAGTATTCTCAGACTTTTTTATTTTATTTGTTTAGGGAGGACATGAAATAATCTCATAGTTTTGATTTGTGTTTCACTGATGAGTACTTACATGGAGCTTCTCTTGTACGCCATAAACATCCTTTCAATCACTGAAATTATTACTAGGAAATGGAATCTGCCAAATTACATTGCATGTATGTATGAATGTGTAACAACAAGCCTATTATGTAAAATTATAATGCACAGGAGCAAAATTTTTAAATAGATAAGTTTCTTCTATGATGCGAACATATTTATTTACCTCTCTACTAGATCTTTCCTGCCTACCCTACTTAATCACTTCCCTAACTTGTTCCAGAGAAGTAACTCTGTGTTGTCTTCATTGAAATACTTGATATTCCCCATGTCATTTCCTATTTCTTCTTCACAAACTTGCTATTATCCTGAATCCTTTCCAGATCAATATGGACAAATACACATCTTGAATTCAGCTCCTTAGAGACAAAAGATAGAGAAGAAATACAAAGGAGTTCTTCCCACTATCCAGTTTTAACTCTTGGCAGGGAAAATAGGTTTGGTAATTTGTCTGTTCTTTAGTGCTTTCTTACTGGTATTTATCAAGGCTACGTTAAAACAGGATTGTATTATTGGCTCCATAGAAAAGGGGTTAGTGGGGTTGGAGTGGTGGCTCAAAGTTTTCAGTGCTTGCCCGGCATGTGCAAGTAGGTGAGTTCAAACCCCAGCACCACATACACAACGGAGTCTCAGAGCACTGAAGTCCACATGAGAAACTAAATAAAATTGATTTTTTTTCTCTCTCTCTCTCTTTCTCACTGTTCCTCTCTCTTTAAAAAGAAAGAAAGAAAAGGGGCTAGTGGACACATTTCTCTGCTAAAATACTAAATCATGACCCTTTCCATGGAGAGCTCTAGATGTTGCATGATTTTGGGCTTTGGGACATAAGATGACTCAAGAAAACACCAGAATTCCAATCAAGCAGAAAACCAGAACAATGAGCACAAACAGGAGACGAATGCCAGACTAGACCTAGAAATCTGAAGGTCCTAGATTTCCACTCATGTGGATACAGAATTGTTCCATATGCTGGCTCTTCCAGGCTTTCTAGTTGTAACTAGCTGAAAAAGACTTTAATGATAGTAAAACATTCAGAGAGGGGACCCATCACACTTACTTTCAGTCCCTGGGAACAGGTGACTTTTCCTCAAATATACATATTTCAAATCCATCCAGTTTTTTCCTTGTTTACTGCAGCCATCAGTCTCTGACAGATTCCTTCTCATCCAAACCACTCTAATACCCACCCAGGTGATCTCTCCATTTTTTTTCTTTTGACCCAATCCAGCCCATTCTGAATGTATCTGCATAATCATCTTCATGTGTCATTCATATCTTGTTAGTCCCTCGTGTAAAGCCCTTCCATGGTTTTCCATTGCACTTAGAACAAACTTCAAATTCCTTACATCACCTCAAATATATAGAAATAGATAAAGACCAATCAAATGAGAAAAACAAATGGTATTAATTCAGATCTGGCCATATCAAAGGAATAACCACCAACACTTGTATTGGCAGACACTTAAAGGCAGGCAGAGGAAATAAATCTTTACAGTGGGGAAAAAAATGGAAGGCTTCAGTTGTACCCTGATTAGTGGCTGGTTTCCTGAGTAGTTTAATGTAGATAGGGCACTAACTTCTCTATCTGGTTGCTGCAGACTGTGGATCAAAGTTATATTTTCATATATGTCTGGGTACTATTCTTCTGTATATTCAGTGTTCCAAAAGACTGTCTCACTCATACCCTGTCCTCCAACCACAGTTTTATCCCTACTTCTCTCCCATGTGCTCATAGGTACAGCTAAAATAGTTTCTGATAAATCTGCTGAAATTCCAAGCTCAGTCCAGCACTTGGCATATGCTAAGGCTAACCCCTTCTCAGTCTTCCCAGCAGCTTAAATGTTATTTCTTCAGACAGCCTTTCTTAGATTACTATAAATATAGTCAATTGGTGCCACTACTGCTATAGTGAATACTAACATCTGTTTGTTTACATCTTCTTTACAGTTTGTGACTATTTGTTTTATTTTGTACTTCATCTTTCTGCTTCAATGGACTATAGGTTTTTGGAGACTGGTTACCATATTCACCATTATATTGCCAGTACCTAACATAGTCCCTAGCAGAATAGGCCTTCCATATAAATCTGTTGGATGCATATTAGTATATCATTCTCATTTTTAAGACCATGAAATTAGAAGTTTTTTATTTGCTATAGTTTTGCAAGAATAAAAATATTACTTCCCTCAAATCTTATCTTGTACTCTTCCTGATATGAAATAATATTCAAATATTTACATCAAATCCTTGCCTTGCCTAAAAAGGAATTTAAAATAGCACAATGAATATAACTGATATTGTCAAGCCAACGAGACTAATATTTTAAATTGGTAGTATGGCCACCCTTATGTTACGGACAGAACATTATTTTTAAGTTCTTCAAATAGTATGCCCGTATCAGAATTAGAGTTCAAATCTATCGTGCATACTGAGTTTATTTTCTAGAATTTATTTTACTCAAACTAATCCAATATTCCCAATAGAAAACAAAAAAAAAAGAAAAACAGCAACAAAACACTGAAAAAGACAATGCCATAAAATTTGTTCTTTCCATTATACTCTGGTAAACTAATAAATGTCAAGAAGACTACACATCGATGATTTGAAGTTATATGATACACAGCAATGATAAACTTTTACAGTGTTATTTAGCAGGGTATTTTTTGTAAATTCAGAAGATAATGTCAATATCTTCCAGCAACTCACCTTCACCTTTAATAATAGCAGAGGGCCGTAGATCCTGCTTCAAATATGTTTACGAATGGAGAAAGTCACTTTAATTATTCAGAGACCTGCCAAATAAGAGTATATCTTATTTTACTTACCTAAAAGCTCAAAAATGATCCCTTCCCTGAATTGTACTTTCACATCACGTTCTTGTTCTAAGAGAACAACATGAGAAAACAAATTTCCCACTTCTGTACAAATAGCAATTAAGATACACTCCTCTCTTAAGCTCAGAAATCCCAATTCTGATTGATGGGCAAAAAATAGGCGCTGGAAGTGAGGATGCCACATAAATATGTGCCCATCACTTCTTGTCCATCCAGGACTAACTGTGGACACACAATAGGGGATTGTTTTATCCTCACCATTATCCAATTGACCCAAGTGACAAGAAATCAAAATGTCTTTTATAGTCTTTGGAAATGATAATGAATAGAGGTGGGAGGAGGGGAAAGCTGCTGCCTTTTTCTTGACACCTTTTAAATCCAGGGAATCTATTTAATGTTGCATGCACTATTCCAAAATGGTAATTACCCTGAAAAATATGATAAACACATGCTAATGAGATAAGCCAACAAGGGCAAAAAATCCACTTTAATAATGCAATCATAAGAGAAAGAGTTTAAAGTAGATATAGGGAAATTATCATAAATGTCAAGGCTCACAAAACATAATAAAAAGGATTGATGTGTTTTATACATGCTGAATTGCTGATGGGGAATTATTATCTACACGAGACTCCCAGCTGACAGAACGTAGACCTACCACATAACAACAACTTTTATCAAGCATTGGCATTTAATTTTACATTTTTCTCTCCTATTACACTGAGCTCATAAATCAGAACTGCCCATGTACTAAAAGGGTATCAAATCTTCCACAATGGTGGAAGCATTTTATTATCATGTGAAAAAAACAATTAGAAATGGTACTGGTTGTTTTTCTAAGTATCACATTCATTTCTCTCTCAAGAGTGAATATCAGTATCTCTATTATCAAACCTGTGGTGAAAGTTCATAAAAAACAGAGTTTTCCAAGTTAAAATTAAGTACAAGGAAAAAGGGTTTAAGTTTATATTAAGATACTTAAAAATATAACCAGATATTACTTACGCTTCCCCAGAAGATGTCATAAAAATAAACTTTAAAGGAATAGAAGAGGAAATTAAACCAAGCAAGAGGAGAGAAGTGCATTGTGGGAAGAACCATAAATGTGCTAAAGAGTTCAATTTCCAGAAAACAAAAATTGGGAAATAACATGTTGAGGACTGTGAAGAAGAAAGTACAGGATGTTAGGAACATGCTTAGTTAGAGGCTCCAACAATAGGAGGATTCGGTTTCCTTGGCTTATCTCTAGAGATCCCTGAGCTCAGAGGCAGGAGTGGAAAGAGGGTAAGGAAGGAAAAACCCACCATTGTCCTTCACTCCCCATGTGCAGGGCAGCAACATCCCATGGTGCTAATTTTTAATCCAAGCAAACTACCAGAAATCTTCCCTAAGGTTAAATAAACTGCCTGAGGAATGCTGTTTGTTGGTGTTAAGTGTTGACGCTTCACTGCTGCACCATTTTAGGGAGAAAGGAGGAGGAAAGGATGGAGGAAGGTCCCAAAACCACTGAAATTCTTAACTCTTTAAACTAAAGGAGCCTACTGAATACCAAGCAGAGTCAATAAAACAGACTTAATGCATCTTATTTGTAGCTTAAAAATATTACTTATTTCAAGTTTGAAAAGAATAAATAAAATGTGAATACATTACAGGTCTGGCTCTTCAAATGGATGACAGGTTGGTCTGGCTTTCACACCTGGGTTAAATTGGAAGTTCATTCTGTAAGTTGACATTATAATGCTGTTTGCTTTAACTGCTCTTCCCAAGTGCTATACTATAAGATTAATAAAAGTGCCCAAGGAAGCACTAGTCCAAGGATAAAAGTTAGTATACACAAGAAAAAATAGTTAAAAGCAGTTCAATTCTTAGACTCCAACTAGGAAGAAAGCATGAATACCCTGCCAAGGGTTCAAAGCACAAGGTAAAGGCTATCAACTTCCATCTTGTTCAAATGAAGGCAGAGCTGTCACCTGCTCAAGGCAGACATGGAATGAGAGAGACAAAGGCACAGAGAGGGTGAAGAATATCAATTTACTACAAAATTTAAATAATCAAGCTTGAATAAGAAATGAACTTTTGAGTATGTTATTTAAAACTATAGTTACCAATAAATAATTAAAAATTATAACAACTTGGGAAAAGGAGTAGAATAAATTGAGAAAACATTGAAAAATATACACTGACTATATGATGTGCCATCATAACACTAAAGACAAAAGGAGTCAGGTGAAGGTCTGCTGCTCTTGTTTCCAAGCCACCACATCAAACAACTTTTATGCAATATCTAACAGCTTCTTGGCCTCACCTTTTTTAGAGCCATGCCAAAAGGTGATCATTTTGTAAACACTTCAACTTAATTCACACTTACTGCTACTTACCTCTAAGAGCATGCCACCACCAGTGACTTTCCCTCCATACCCCAGCACCTCTCTGCTGTTGCAGTGGGAGGTGATCTCCTGTAACTACTTGCAGCCTGGAGAGTATCGAAGTCAATGATTAAAAGCCTCCTGGCCATCTTTGGACAGATTCTGAGAGGTACTCCAGGTACTACTTAAAAGATCTTGTGCTGTCATAATTGCCCACGGTACACCCCAACTCAATAGTGTCCCTTTATAACAACTCTTCTTTCCTTTTTCATTCTTCCTAGTCCTTCCTTTCTCCTCTGTGTAAATGCCTCCCAAGTAAACTACCTGCCCACAGGCCTTTATCTCAATCTACTTGTAAGTGAAAATCAAAGATCTGTCTTCTGCATCCTTTGCTTTTCATTTGTTTTTCCATATGCATGCATTAATTTTATTTTCAACTTCCTATGAATATCACATTATTGAAAATCATGTATTTTTCTCATAATTATCACATGCAAAGGCAAGTCTTAATTTCTCTTTTCTAGTTCATTGGCTATTGTTACTATGGACTCGATATATGCTTAAAATGATTTCTCATATCAAAGAAGATGCTACATTCAGAATCACAGCAGAGAAGAGCAATGAACATATAAAATTCTAGTCAGCAGAGTATCGAACTGGGAAATACAGAGACAAGAAATATAATTTGGAACTGACAACATTCCCCCAACGAATAAGCCTGAATCCCCTTTCTTCTTTTTATAAAATATCACAATAATGTTCACTTCTCAGGAAACTGAAATGAGTTTTTAACGATCCTCAAGCACTTCTTGAGGGATTGAGTGCTAAGATTTCATAATGTATTACCTATTTAAACTATTCACAGATCTCAAAAGACTGAAGTAAATAGCAAGTATTTGGAAAAGGCGTTAGAAGATATGAATTCTGGATCCATCTCTGCCTTATATTTGTTACAATTTTTAGACAAGGAATATAAACCTTCCAAGCCTCAGGGTTTTTGTGTGTGTATAAAGTAAATGTAATGTTAGCTCAGCAAAATCTCAGGAGTCATTATTAAAGGTTAATAAGCCACTATGTGTAAAAGCTCTTAGGAAACTGTAAAATCAGGGCATTATTTTATCCACAGGAAGCATATGGTAGTAATCAGAGAGAGCAAA